>CAUYLG010017226.1:0-28155 GCA_963573385.1 Cacajao melanocephalus
GTGAAACTCTCAGTCCTCAGAGCTTCCAATTGCTGTTCTCCTTGTGGGGATGGGACCAGCCGAGCCCGACTCAAAGGGCACCCAGTCCCGTATACGCCGCACTGAGAAGCGCCGGCAAAATAGCCGCGCCGGCCAAAAGAGTCACGCTGGCGACCCGTGGGGCTCCTCCGCTGCATATCTCCCAGTTTGTGGGCAACAGAAATTCGTCTGAAATTGTGGCGTCCACTCGCTCTCTGCATTTTCGCTGGGAGCTACAATCCTGAGCTGCTGCTAATTGGCCATCTTGGATCTCTCTCTGCCCGGTGATGAAGTTTTTTCTGTTTCTTGGTTTTCCTTTGGCAGACACCCCTTCCCCACATAGCTGGACCCTCCCGGGTTTGGCTGTGCTTGCTGTGAAACTCTCAGTCCTCAGCACTTCCAATTGCTGTTCTCCTTGTGAGGATGGGACCAGCTGAGCCCGACTCAAAGGGCACCCAGTCCCGTATACTCTGCACTGAGAAGCACCGTGCTGGAGCGCTGGCAAAACAGCTGCACCAGACAAAAGAGTCATGCTGGTGACCCGTGTGGCTCCTCTGCCAGAAATCTCCCTGTCTGTGGGCAATAAAAATTTGTCTGAAAGTGCAGGGTCCACTCGCTCTCTGCGCTTTCACTGGGAGCTACAATCCTGAGCTGCTGCTAATCAGCCATCTTGGATCTCTCTCCACATAAGTATTTCTATGGTTTAAACTTGGTCTTCTGTTATTTCAGTCAAAACAATTTCCAGCCAATTTGGTTGCCAACATTTAAAAATCAGAGGATTTCAGACAGGCAGAGTGGCTCACACCTGTAATTCCAGCACTCTGAGGGGCCAAGGTGGCAGAATCACTTTAAGCCAGGAGTTTGAGACCAGCCTGGACAACATAGTGAGACCCAGCTAAGAAAAATTAGCTGGGTATGATGGTATGCATCTATAGTCCTAACTACACAGGAGGCTGAGGTGGGAGGATTGCTTGAGCCCAGGAGTTCAAGACTGTAGTGAGCCACTGCACTCCAGCCTGGGCGACAGAGTGAGATCCTGTCTCTAAAGTATGCCTCACCTAAGAAAATAAAAAGATTTCATATAATCTGCATTACTAATGTTTCTTGAGATATAAGAGTTTTCTGGCAACACTGTATCTACCCTGAGTCACACTGGCAGCCTCTGAGGATAGAGCTCATAGTCTCCTACTTACCACAGATCCTATTTGGCCAGCTTCACTAATGTGGGTCATCTGCCAAATCTTATAGCCACACTTAAATGTATGACCTCCTGTAACTCAATCTAAGCCTCCATATGAATACCTAGCATTAAAAAAAAAATCTCCAATTTCTACTAAAGATGTAGTAAATGGCTTTTACACTAGCAAAAACTCTCCTGAAACTGCCCAAGAGATAAGCTATTCTGACATCTATTCTTGGAGCCAAACTCTGGCAATTACTTAATAGTAAAATGGGCAATTAGAGTAGTCAATTTTCCAGTTATGAAATTCTGTGAAACCCTAGGAAGCAATATTTATTAATAAATCCCAAGATTCCAATAATAATCAAGAGTCCAAGAAACTTGTGTGTGTGTATGTGTGTGTTTGTGTGTGTGTATGTGCATGTATGTGTGTCTGTGTGTGTGTTTTATATGGAGTTTTACTGGAGTGCAATGGTGTGATCTCGGCTCACCACAACCTCTGCCTCCTGGGTTCAAGTGATTCTCCTACCTCAAGACTCCCAAGAAGCTGGGATTAGAGAGCCACCACACTAGGCTAATTTTGTATTTTTAGTAGAGATGGGGTTTCTCCATGTTGGTCAGGCTGGTCTCAAACTCCTGACCTCAGGTGATTTGCCTGCCTCAGCCTCCCAAAAGTGCTGGTATTACAGGCGTGAGCCACCACTCCCGGCCAGCTTCCTGTATATCTTACATAGAAGTGGCAAGAAAATATAAAACCATGGCATCTAAAATCCCCCAAGCAAGAAAATAAGGTTTCATTTGGTAGTCTCAGTAGCAAAGTAAGCTTGTACCACCACTGCACAGTCCTAGCGAAGGGTTTAGGATTCTAGTATCCAAAGCTATCAAGTCAGATCTTACAAGTCACAGTTGTGATGATGTTTTGAGACATTTCAAGGAGACTGTCATTTAGAATAGTTAAACCATACAGACTTTCATTACAAGCAATTCCAAGAAATGACACACCTATCTCAACTGCCATTTCTGGCCAGGTGTGGTGGCTCACACCTATAATCCCAACACTTTGGGAGTACAAGGCAGGAGATTTGCTTAAGCCCAGGACTTTGAGACCAACCTGAGCAACACAATGAGTCCATGTCTCTACAAAAAAATAAAAATAAAAAGAGTAGCCAGGTGTGGTGGTACGCACCTGTAGTTTCAGCTACTTGGCAGGCTGAGGTGGGAGGATGGCATGAGCCCAGGGGGTTGAGGTGAGCTATGATTGTACCACTGCACTCCAGCCTGTGTGACAGAGACCCTGACTGAAAAAATAAAAATAAATTTTACAAAACCCAGACTATTTCTTGTCAGTTCTTCAGACAAATATTAATAATATACATGAAGAGCCAGTAATTTTTAAAATCACTCAACTGTGTCCAATAAGCATTAAATGAGGACGCAAATGTCCAATGCAAAAGTTCATTGCATCTCTATCTAAAAAGAATTTTAATAGCTTTAATGGTAGCTGTAGATAACCACAAATAACACTTCTCACTGTCTTCAAACATACTTCATTACATATGACTTCATTACCATTATCAAGATTGTCATGCCAATTTCAATCCAAGATGTACTGTATACGACTTCCCATAAAATAACATATCTGAGAGAAATATATATTTGACACAATTCAGTAAAGAACAAAATATATCACCTATAATAAATATGTATTGGAAGCAAAGTTATCATAATTTTTTTAAAAATTAGGTACTGTATATAATAGTGTACAGAAAGCAAAAAATTAAATCTACTTAACATTAGCAATCACTAGCAGTCACTAAACACTATGCAATAGTATCAGATATTGTGCTAAGCATTCATTTAGTTATTTCATGAAAGCCAACAATAATCCTATAAGATATGTATTAGAATTATCTGTACTTTACAGATAAAGAAACTGAGGCTTAGAAAAGTTAATTTGTACAAAGTCACACACCTAGTAAGTGTTGAATATGGCATAAGAAACTAAAGCCAACTTAACCACTACAATATAATGCAGCCTATTTCCTAGAGAACAAGTACTTAAGACATACAAGCATTGTTAATTTGGTCAGAGTGGGAAACTGTCCTTTTGGGTCTGGATTTGGCAGGGTAGAAAAGCATACTGATGGCCAGTGTATAAAATACTTTATTCTTCAAATTAATATAATCAAGAAAAATTTAGCAGCATTGAAAAAGAAACCTCCATTATATCAACTCACTGTCATATTGCCTATCAATCCTGAAGAAATTCTACTCTCTATGTCCAAAATGGTATTTCAGAAAGTCAGTAATAAATCAAGTGTAGCAGGCAAAAAGCAAAATGAGGAAAGATAACTTTTCTAATTTTAGGGGTTTCGAAATAACAATGCTACAAGGCATTTTCTCAACTATTGACCCTTTGACATAGCATTTTGTATATTCAAATAAGTTCCAAAGGCAACTGTCTAGTCAGTAATTTTTTCCTTTGACTTTAGAGCCATATGTAATCTAATTCATAGTGAATTAGGAATTTCAAAGTGAAAGGTTTCACTTTGGTTACAGTAACTAATTTACTATAATAGGTATCCCATAATATCATATTGTATACATAATAAAATTCATTTTTTAGAAAAAAGGTTTCACTTTGGAGTCAACACAGCTATTGCAGAAAAGTTATTTCTAATTAGAGAATCACTATTACTATTATTTCAGAAATGTGAGCCACAAGTAAAATACAGAATAAAAAAGTACAGGCCAGGTGCGGTGGCTCACTCTTGTAATCCCAGCACATTGGGAGGCTGAGGCAGGTAGATCACCTGAGGTCAGGAGTTCGAGACCAGCCTGGCCAACATGGCGAAACCCCATCTCTATTAAAAATTAAAAATTAGCCAGTGTGGTGGCACGCACCTGTAGTCCCAGCTACTCAGGAGGCTGAGGCAGGAGAATCACTTGAACCCAGGAGGCAGAGGTTGCAGTGAGCTGAGATCGCGCCACTGTACTCCAGCCTGGGTGACAGAGTGAGACTCTGTCTCAAAAAAAAAAAAATAGCACAAAATCAAATGAGAGACTTCAGTATATCATTAGAATGAAGAAAGAGTAAAACAAAGAACCTCAACCATAACATATTCTAAATCACATGTTCAAATAAGGCAACTTATTTTAAAGAGTAGGCTATACCAGCAGCTTAAATGATACAAAGTCTTATACACAGTAGTAACTTATAAGTGTTGCCAATGAATTCAATCTAATAAAGTGAGAAAAAAAATCTATGAAAAAATAGTATAAGCTGAGATCTGTTAAAATAGTCTTCTTCAAAGTGTCTTGAATTACCCAAAAGGACACCTGGAAACAAACTGAAGACTAATTTGGCGACCAACATCTCTATTTCTAATTTTCAGCAGACTGACATTTTGAATAAGCTGATCAATACAGAGGTCCAAATCAGCTTTGTGCCTTGAAATATTTTCATTTTTGAGTCACAACTACAATTTTCTATAAGACAATTTCAAGAATATAACAACACTTCTTGTGTTTTTTTGTTTTTTTGTTTTTTTTTTTTGGTAGAAATGGAGTCTTGCTAAGTTGCCCAGGCTGGTCTGAACTCCTGGGCTCAAGTGATCCACCCACCTTGGCCTCCCAAAGTGCCAGGATTACAGGCATGAGCCACCATACCCGGCCTCCTGTTTTGTTTTAGTTTTTAATAAAAGTACCCTAATTTTTTAATCCCATAGATTAAAATCACACAAAATGGTGCTTAAATGAAAATGTCCTAAAAATATTTTATTTCTCCTAAAAGCTTAAGATTTAATTTTCAAGATTCTATATCACACATGTTATATAAATGTTTAGCAGGCAAGTATGGGAGGAATTCCTGGATTTTTCAATTGCACCTTGCCTAACCAGATGTCCTTTACAAGTCAATACAGTTTCCTTTAAAGTTTAATAAAAAAACATGAAATCAGCATAAAAATGCTCAGCGTTTCAGTTTGTATAGACAGATCAAAGACAAATCAACATATTATGTTCACAGAAAACTTAGTGTAATTTTTTTCAGTACTCAAAGAAGAAATAGGTTTCTAATTTTTGATAGGATTCAATAATAAAAACTATAATATAAATGCAACCAAAGCCTGGACCAAAGACCTCTCGTTACGTCATATGTGAGTATATTCACATGTTCTCCTATTGTTGCTTCAGACACTTACAGAAAAAGCACATTCAGTTGCTCTGGAAATGCATCTAAGAGCAGCATTCAATTTCAACTGCCAACTGCTCGTAATAGCTGGATTAGACAGATCATTCTTCTCACCTATTGTTTCCCTTTACAAAGATACACTTAAATCTATGAATACACTCAGTGTCTTTGGATTCTCCATATTAAAAAAAGATATCTAGCAATTTCTATTTTGTTACATGATTTATAGTCTCAATCACTAAAAATATCAACATATTCAGTTTACAATTTGGCTATACAAACTAAGGTGGCCACTTGGCAACGATCTGTCCTACCATATAAAAAACATTCAACAGATTAATATGCTGCTAAGCATAGCCTATTAAATTGATAAACTCTCAAGGGAAGAAGATTTTTAAAGATTACAGTTGCATTAATCATTCAGTATGCTGCTCCAGGGTCATTACAAAATCAAACACAAAATACTTTGCTGTGGAAATTGGCAACTAAAACAAAGATTTTCTAATTTAAAAAAATGAAGCCATTATGAAGTAACAAAAATTTAAAAAGCGATAAAGAGAAATTAAACTCTGAAATAGGCTATCCATGTGAATTACAGTGTCAAAAAGCAAATAACTTCCCCACCAAATTTGTTATAATGAAAAAAGTGCTTATAACCAGTAACAACCTTAAATCACCATTATTATAAAAATGATTAATACTTTGTGAATACATGTTTATTTGGTGCCAGGCATGGCACTAATACACTCCCTGGCTTAACACTTACAATATTTTTGTGAAAGAAGTACAGTATTTATAGGTGGGTAAACCAAAGCATAGAGCAGTTAAGTGACTTGTCTAAGTCTAGTAAATTATAAATTCAGGATTCAAATTTAAGCAGACAGTTTTCCAGACCCTGCACTGCATCATGTTGTTACAGGTTTTTTGTTTGTTTTTTTTTGTTGTTGTTTTGAGACAGAGTCTTGCTCTGTCACCGAGGCTGGAGTGCAGTGGTGTGACTCATTGCAACCTTGGCCTCCCAGGCTCAAGCGATTCTCATGCCTCAGTCTCCGGAGTAGCTGGGATTACAGGCATGCACCACCACACCCAGCTAATGTTACAGGTATTTTTGAAGACCTAAAGAGAGAAGTAAAAGTACTTTTAGGGCTTGCCCCACCCTCCAACCCGGCATAAAGCTTAAGTTAGGATAATTGGCAGATAACATTTTTATTCTAAATTACAATCACTTTATTAAACCCCAAAGAATCAATGAGCTTCCTTAATAGATTAAGATGTGTTACAAGATGCTAACATGTGGTTTATCCTAATACTTGCTTGAGACATGCTAAATATTGTAATTATGAAGAAAGGGCTATCTCAAATTCCTACTGTTTCTATATGTGTCTGATGCAACAATAGGAGAATCACTGCTCCAATCAGCAATCTGCCTGGAGGTGTCTTCTTTAACTTCAGTAAATATAATTTCTTACAATTCCTGATCTGTCTGCAGCAGTTTAAAAAAAAAAGGTTTGTCAGCTTGTTTCCCTTTTCTTTAAGTGAGGAAAAGTACAGAGATGGGAGAGCAAGAATGGACGAGGGGCAAAGTATTACCCACAAACACCAAATAACAACTCTAAATCACCATCATTGGTGATTTCCAAACTTTCCAAACATAGAAGTTTCAGATCTGGCTCCCATGTCTTAGATAACTGATCTTATAATAATCACTCCGTAGGAAAAAAACAAAAAAACAAAACAACTGGCTTCTACTCGTAAATGAAACTGAAAGGGATTAATATCTAGAAGGAAAAAATTTATCTCATTTTGCTAGCTACAAAGGCATTTTGCTCCTCCATCTTTTCCAATTTAGTTTGTTCCGAATTCTCTGACCATTATCCCCTTTAGTACCGATGTCTTCTTCACCTGTACACATTTGGTTTGTGCCTTTCCTACTGCTCACCATATGAAGTAATTATACATGCTAAGTTATAGCTGCCTTCCCCACTAGACTTGTAAATTTGAAGGCAAAGATAATGCCTTATATCATTCCTCAGTGCTTGAGAAGGCTCTCAACAAACTTCTGCTGAACTGCCTTAGTAAAGCAGCAAAAGGACACAAATTGCAATGATTCAAACTATGGCAGGGCAAACATAAAGCTAAATGATTAAAAAATAGAGTAAATCAGGCCAGGTACACATGGCTCATGCCTGTAATCCTGGCAGCACTTTGGGAGGCTAAGGTGGGAGGACTGCTTGAGTCCATGAGTTTGAGACCACCCTAGGCAACAAAGTGAGACCCCATCTCTACAAAAAGAACAAAAAAATTTAGCTGGGCATGGTGGTATGTGCATCTGTGGTCCCAGGTACATAGGAAGCTGAGGCAGAAGAATCCCACTTGAGCCCAGGAGGTCGAGGCTGCAGTGAGCCATGTTTGCACCACTGCACTCTAGGCTGGGTGACAGATGGAGATCCTGTCTCAAATAATCAATCAATCAATCAAACAAACAAACAGACAGCACTTTGATTGATACTGAGATGGTAACACCAAGGGTGGGGGGGATTTAGTATAGTAGTTGCTTTCTGACTGTGACAAAGTTCAAATCCCAGCTCTGCCATTTCTAGCTAGGGAATCTAGACACCTCCCTGAGACTCAGTTTCTTCATCTGTAAATTGAAACAACAACAGTACTACTTCCAATGGTTATTGTGATGCCTATTTAGCGCTGAACCCAGTGTCTACAATCACAAATTTGCAGTCACTGAAAAAAAAAAAAGCCAATTGTATTCGAGGTAAAAGTAAGGGTGCAGATGTTAAAATTCAGAAGAAATTATCTTTACTTCTCCGGCCTTATTTTCTGCACTTTACATGCCATCAGCATTGTACTGCCTCTGGTTCCCAGCATATATCATGCTATTTGTAGTCCTGTACCTTAAGTTCATGTTTAAGAATGCTTCTTTCGTCCAGGCGCTGTGGCTCATGCCTGTAATCCCAACACTTTGGGAGGCTGAGGCAGGCAGATCACTTGAGGTCAGTTCAAGACCAGCCTGGCCAACATGGCAAAACCCTGTCTCTACTAAAAATACAAAAATTAGCCTGGTGTGGTGGCACATGCCTGTAATCCCAGCTACTCGGGAGGCTGAGGCAGGAGAATCGCTTGAACCCAGGGGGTGGAGGTTGCAGTGAGCCAAGATTGCACCACTGCACTCCAGCCTGAGTGACAGAGCAAGACTCTCAAAAAAAAAAAAAGAATGCTTCTTTCCCTCCTGCTCCTCACCCCCCTAACCCACTGTTTGCTGACCAATTCCCACTCACTCTTCAAGGCTCAAGAAGTCTTTGCTGGCCTTCTTCCTCTTTCTGAAGGCATATGTATTTGTGACTACTACACTGTAATCTACTCACCTATTTAATATCAGTCTTTTTACTTCTTCTCTAAGCTTCCTGAGGCCAGAGAATAACTGGCTGCTGGATCCCCAGCAGTGGTATAAATTAGTAAGTAAATAAATATGTGTCAGACATATAAAGATACTAATTAAGTTTTTCAGAAAATTGAATCAAACGGTTCCATAAAATCTAAGCTGGAACAGAATATTACCTCTCCCCATCTGTTTCTAAGCACATTCTTTCCCACTCAATAAATGAAGTACTTCCCTCTATCTTTCAGGAAGTCTAGGGAACCCTGGGACCTTCCATTACATTTCACAGCCAAGAGTACCTCACCAGGCTTTCCCTTGACAGGAAAATGAGGGGCACTGTGATCAGCAGCTGTGCTGCTCAGATGGGCAAGACAATGCAGGGCAGTTTATAAATGTATTTAAAAAGAATTCAGTGCTGAGAAACAAAGGAAGGGAATGGATGAGATTACCTACACAAAATAGCACTCATTAAATACTTCTGATTAACAAGATTATTAGGGTATTACTCATGTATACCCAGCCTCTGGGATATTTTACGTTGGGTAAAGGGGCTCATCAAGAATTACACTTTTTTATTTAAATTGGAAATAGTTTCCCTACTACTAGGTTTACTGAATGGAAAAACTACAGCTAGGTGTTTTGCTTTTTTAAAATGGATTAACAAATAAATATAAAACATGGACATGTGAATGTTTTCAAAAGGCTAGGCACTGCTATAGACAACACTATAGCAGGCATTTAATGGAAAAATAGTAAGTCTTAAGCCACTGAAACCAGGAGTGATATTTAATGGCACTACATAGGAAGGTAGTGCTGCACAGTATCTTTTTCAGCATGAGCATAATCCAGAAACTGCTCCCTCTCACTTAAAGCCAGATGGAAAAGATGAGAAACCTGAAGATACTTTTTGAGTACCAAAGGCCTTCTCTTTCTCTGGACTTCCCAGGTACTTGAGTGAAAATTTAAAATGTAAGCTAGTTTAAAGTTTATTTTCTATGCATGCACTTCAATAAATACTAAGTAATATATGCTAACCTAACTAAATTCCTATGAGACTTGCAATGGAATTTCAATGGAACATACTTCAGCTTATACTTGAATTAAGTATTCAGGAATTTAGTATTTCCCAAGGAGGAGTTCCATACCATTGGAAAAAAGGAGTGACTGTTTCATAAAATGAACTGGGACAAGCCGTTAACTATTTGGAACAAAATAAACATAATCCTTACTTCATATCATGTAGTAAAATTAATTTCAGACAATTAAAAGTAAAATATAAAAATAATACCATAAATACCTTTAAAACATATAGTTCTAAACTTTTTCAATAAGTAGAATATTTCTATACTAAGAAAAATAATGGAAAACAAACCCACACGCAAGACTGGATTGATGGCATTAAAATGTTTTAAATGTTTGTATATACAAATGAATAAAATAAACAAAATGGTAAATGAAAATTTAGGGGAAAATTTGCAACATAACAGAAAAAGGTTAATATTCTTAGTATATAAAGAATACTGGCCAGGTGCTGTGGCTTATGCCTGTAATCCCAGCTCTTAGGGAGGCAAAGGCAGGAGGATAGCTTGAGCCCAGGAGTTATAGACCTGCCTGGGCAATATAGCAAGACCCCATTCTCCACAAAAAGGAAAAAAAAAAACAAAAAGACAAAAAGAAAAAAAAGAATACTTACACATCAATATGGAAAAACGAAGAAAGCTGGGCAAAGAACATGAAAGATTTACAAAACAAGTAATATATAATAAAACACATAATAGCAGATATTTGAAAAAATGTTTAGCCTCTGATTTTTAAAAATGTAAATTAAAACAACAATAAAATACTAGTGATTAAGAGAAGGGTTCTGAGGTCAGACACCAGACCTATAACCATGGACAATTCACTTCACTTATCTGAGTCTGAATTTTCTTGGTAAAATCAAGAGAATAGTAATATCCCACAGGAGTGTTGTGAAAATTAAGCAACATGATGCACATAGGTACTTAACACAGTGTCTAGTATACTAAGTGTTCAATAAATATCCCTATGACAATGATGATACTTAAGGCTGTGAACATACAATGAAACATTTTTATATATTGCTTGTAAACAAAGACTGATTCAACCTTTCTGCAGGATAATTTGCCAACCTGTATCAAAAGTCTTAAAAGTGATCATATTCTTTGGGCTTCTCAGAATATCTGCCTATGCTTAAAAACAATGGAAGAACTCAAAATAGAAAAGATTGCTAAATATGACTATATCCATTGATCATCCATTGATTGATGTGTCAAATACTTTTTTTTTTGAGAGGGAGTTTCACTCTTCTTGCCCAGACTGGAGTGCTATGGCACGATCTCGGCTCACTGCAACCTCTGCCTCCCAGGTTCAAGTGATTCTCCTGCCTCAGCCTCCTGAGTAGCTGAGAGTACAGGCACCTGCCACCAAACCCGACTAATTTTTATATATTTAGGAGAGACAGAGTTTCACCATGTTGGCCTGATCTCGAACTCCTGACCTTAGGTGATCCGCCTGCCTCGACCTCCCAAAGTGCTAGAATTACAGGCGTGAGCTACTGCGCCCGGCTCCATGTGTCAAATACTTTTGAGCTCTGATAATACAAAAATATGCAAATGACCCAGTATCTGACTTATAGGTTAGCAGGGGAGATAAGTAATAAAACAAGTACAGTAAAAAGATAAGAGCCACCATGGGTAAGTATAGGGTGCTATGGTGTGCGTGGAAGGAGCACCTACCATGGTCTGAGGGGGTGGAGTCAGGGAAGCTTCCCAGAAGAAGTGACATTTAAGCTGAGACCTGAAGGATGAGTAGGAATTAGTTAGGTAGAGAGATGAAGGAAAAGTGTTCCAGGTAAAGGAAACAGCATGTGCAAAAGCCTAAAAACCAAAGGGAGCATAGGCATGTCAGCTTAACTGTGAGCAGTGTGCAAGGCAGGGACTTGGGAAGAGACAGAGCTGAAGAAGAAAGCAAGGTTGGCTCATTTAAGGTCTCACTAGCAATTTGAATTGTAGACTTTATTCTAAGAATAATACAAACTGAATTAAAAAGCAAATAGTTTGTAATAAATATCATAAAGTGTTAATATTGATAATACATCAAAAGGGTACACAAACTGAAAAGAATAGCTCATAAAAAGGAAATATGATTGAAGTGAGGGTTGCACAACTCTGTAAGTTAACTAAAAATAATTGGATTGTATACTTACTAAAACAGGTACATTTCAGAGTTTGTAGATTATGCATCAAAAAATATATCTTTTCAAAAACTTTAATGTAAATGCTTAATAAGCATTTGAAAAAATACCTGACCTAACAATAAAATACAAACCAACTAAGTACTACTGTTTATCCTAAAAAATTAGTAGTGATTAAAATAAAAATGAAATGAGGCTGGACACGTTGGCATACGCTTATAATCCCAGCTACTCAGAAGGCTGAAGTGGGAGGACTGCTTGAGCCCAGGAGTTCAAGACTAGCCTGGGACATAACAAGACACCAACTCAAAAATAAAAATGAAATGAGAATATTCACTGTAAATTAGGTTAGGAAAAATGAGCATTCTTATACTATTCTAGTTGGAATAAATATTAATTGGAATAATCTTTCTAGAAAGTATAAACATATAACAGAAGTCTTAAAATTATTTATTCCTTATAATCTAGTAATTGAATTTCTTGAAATTGTAATAAATGTTCCCAACTGAGTCAAATATTTATAGCCAGTGATGTTTATTGTAATGTAATTCATAATAGAAAAGAAAGTGCTGGATGTGGTGACTCACATCTGTAATCCCAGCACGTTGGGAGGCTGTGGTAAGAGGATTGCTTGAACCCAGGAGTCTGAGACCAGCCTTGGCAACAGGATGAGACTCCATTTCTCCAAAATATAAAATAATTAGCTGGGCATGGTGGTGCGTGTCTATGGTCCCAGCTTTTTGGGAAGCTGAGATGGAAAGATCACTTCAGCCCAGGAGGTCAAGGCTTCAGTAAGCTGTGATTGCCCCACTATACTCCAGCCTGGGCAATGGAGTGAGACCCTGTCTCAAAAAAAAAAAAAAAATTTAAAAACCAAGGGTCGGGGGGTGGTTAGAAAAAACAAATGCCAACCAATAATGGAATGGTTAGAATAAGTTAAAACTACTGAATGCAGTAGGGTGTGGTGGCTCATGCCTGTAATCTCAGTCAGGCATGGTGGTGCGCACCTGTAATCCCAGGTATTTGGCAGGCTGAGAAGGGAGAATGGCTTGAACCCAGGAGGCGAAGGTTGCAGTGAGCTGAGACTGTGCCACTATGCTCCAGTCTGGACAACAGACTGAGACTCTGACTCAAAAAAACAAAACAAAACAAGGAAACAAACAAAAACTACTGAATGCAGTCATTTAAATGATATGGTAATACATCTGTGATATATACCAAATTTCTAAAATAAAGATATAAAATTATATATACAGCAGCACTTCAGCTTTATAAAATAAATGGCACATATCTTTTTTTGTCTTTTCTGTACTTCTCTGTATTTCTGGATTTCCTATAATAGTTACTTCTAGAGTTTATGAAAATTTCTAAAGCTGTCTTCAAAAAATTCAAAAGCATCACTTTTTATTCTCTGTCACTAGTGCATAAATCAGGAAAAGCATTACTTGTGTTTATACTTAATAGAAATCAATTTCATATCTGCCTTGGCTTTATTTTCTCAACTGAGGGAGAGAGATGTGCCATATTTAATACACATGTACATATAACTCAATAATACTTATTTAGCATCAAGAAATAAAGATATATATGTAAATGGATTTACCAATTAATTAAAATATGCATCTTAAATGTCAAAATTTTGGTGAAACTTAGAAGGGCATCTAAAAATATACCACACTCAATTCTGATTGCTTAAATCAAGATTTAAAACAAGAGTAAGCCTTCTTATGATAACTCAGAATCATCATTAGGAACATGTAATAATAGCTCTCAGGAACTACTGGGTCCTAGAGGGCTATCTGTCCCTATATTAAGTAGGCAAGAATTGCTCAATTTTTTTCTTATGCCAGCTACTTGTGGGTTTTGGTTTTTTTTTTCCTCTTCCTTTGTGGTGAAACCAACAGCCATCCTTTCCCAGCACCATAGGGAGCCTGTCTTTAGCAGCACCTGTAATTTTCCATTCCTATTTTGCTATTGGCAATCTAAGAATAAGGAACCTAAATATCCACATTTATAAGATTTATGTATACATGAAAAGTTGATAGGCTTCAAACAAAGCTATCACCTAAAATGATTTGCACAAACTTAGACGATTCTGTTTTAGGTAGTCAAGGTTGCAATATAAATGAGCTCCAGAGAGAGTGAGTTCTTGATCGTGCCTCATGTCTTGCACCTTTACTCAACTGGCAGTCAAGTCTGAGGATCGGAAACTGCATATGCTGTTTCTCTTATCACATCATGGAAAGAGATATAAACCAGCAGCCAAGGAAATTAGTTCTATGCAGTTATTACACCCACATTTTGTCACTTTCAGCCAAGTCTTTAAACTGTGGTACCTGTCCTGCATAACTTTTGGGGTTGCTTATGAATTAAATTAGATCACAAACACACACACACCAAAAACCACTCTGAAAAGCATAGGGCACTACAGAAAACTAAAATATTATTATTGTATTATACTGTGTTTATTTAACCCTGGACCAATATAGGTATCAATTCAGAAAATTCACAGCAGACTAGGGGTTGGTGGGAGAATAGGGAGGAGATGATGGTCAAAGGGTCCAAAGTTTCCGTTAGACAGGAAGAGTAAGTTATGAAGAGTTACTGTACAATATGGTTTCTATAGTCAATAATAATGTATTGTACACTTTGTGGCCTGTCACGGTGGCTCATGCCTATAATCCCAATTCTTTAGGAGGCTGAAACAGGAGAATCCCTTGAAGCCAGGAGTTCAAGGCCAGCCTGGGCAGCAAGTCCCCAAGTAAGTCCTCATCTCTACAAAGAAAAAAAATTAAAATTAGCTGGCCAGTCCCAGCTATTCAGGAGGCTGAGGTAGGAGGATCACTTAAGCCCAGTAGCTTGAGGCTGCAGTGAACTATGATTGTGCCACTGCACTCCAGCCTGTGCTATAATGAGACCCCATCTTAAAAAAGAAAGGGCCAGGCACGGTGGCTCACGCCTGTAATCCCAGCACTTTGGGAAGCCAAGGCGGGCAGATCACGAGGTCAAGAGATCAAGACCATCCTGGCCAACATGGTGAAACCCCATCTCTATTAAAAAATACAAAAATTAGCTGGGCGTGATGGCACGTGCCTGTAGTCCCAGCTACTTGGGAGGCTGAGGCAGTAGAATCCTTTGAACTCGGGAGGCAGAGATTGCAGTGAGCCAGGATGGCACCACTGTACTCCAGCCTGGCAACAGAGAGAGACTCGGTGGAAGGGGAGGGAAGGGGAGGGGATGGGAGGGGAGGGGAGGGGAGGGGAGGGGAGGGAAAAGGAAGAAAATTACTAAGAGAGTAGATTTTAAATGTTTTCACCACAAAAAAAGCTAACTAGGTGAAGTGATACGTTAATTAGCCTGACTTAATTATTCTATAATGTACACATGTATCAAAACATCATGTTGTATACCATAAATATGTGTTGTCCATTAACAACACATTTTTTAAATAAAAAGAAGTTTTAAAAAAGAAAATTCATACCAGAAAGAATAGAAAGAGACAGAGATGATTCTTACATTGCCCTCTATTAATCAGGAAACACCTATAATCTAGGAAGAACAATATCTATCCTAAGAGTTGACATCTCTGATCCCTCCTCTCCTAAATCTAATCAGTGCCCAAGTCTTTTCCACAACCCCTCACATCTGTCTCTTTCTTTCCATTACCACTTCAAAATCCCAGTTTGGGCATTTATTACCTCACACTTGGGCTTCTAGAACAGCCTCTCACTGGCTCCACTCATGGCCTCTCTTTTTCAAAGCTCTCTGATATCTCTGATATCTACTAGATCAATTTTCTTAAAATAGGCCAGGTGTGGTGGCTCATCTCTGTAGTCCCAGCACTTTAGAAGGCCAGGAATTCAAGACTATCCTGGGCAACATGGTGAAACCCCATCTCTACAAAAAAATACAAAAATTACCAGGCTTGATGGTAGGTGCCTATAGTCCCAGATACTGGAGAGGCTGAGGTGGGAGGATTACTTGAGCCTGAAAGGCAGAGGTTGCAGTGAGCCAAGATTGTGCCACTGCACTCCAGCCTAAGTGACAGAGTGAGACCCTATCTAAAATAAAAAATAATAAAAAAAAATTCTTAAAATGCCACTGTGATCATATCTACTCAAAACCTCATCAGACTCTCCATTACCTTCTCCATCAAGTTCAAACTCCTAACTCCCAAGCTCAGTAGTCCCTGTGCAGCCCTAGCTGCCTCCTCACCTTTATCTCTTACTATTCTCCCTAACAAATCCTTCCTCAAACTGGTCCGTTTAATTCCTTCAGATATGCCCTGTACTCTTTTGCCTATAAGTTTTGAGGTACACAATTTCTCTTGACTTGCAATACTCCCTTCTTCACAGCTTCTATCTTGGCCTATAGAAATTCAATCCATTCTTCAAGAACTAGTTTGAGAACCACCTAGTAGGCATACTTCTCCTTGATCACCCATGAGAAAACGATGGCAGATTCTAAAGTTAGACACATCTGGGTTTGAATTACAACTCCAATCACCTCCTGGCCGAGTGACACTGGGCATATTCCTTAATAACGCTTTGCCTCAGCTTCTTCATCTATAAGATGGGGATAAAAGCAACTTCCTTGAGGCACATTGTGAAAAAAGTAAATGAATTAATTCATGTAAAGCACTTAACATGATGCCTGGCATAGATGAGGACCCAAGAAATGTTAGATATTGTTATTACTCTTATTATTAACATTGCCATTAGTGAACTTATCTTAATCTGAATTCAGATAATACTTATGGCCATTACAAACTCTTCACATACCTACAGTATCATTCCCCTCATTCTTCTTTTCCACCCTCTTACCTCGTTTGTGCTTCCTCCAATGCTCTGGCCCCCCAAACTGCATGATCCTGATGAACAGGTCAATTTCTTAGACATCTTAGTATCTACAATGGTCACTCACACCTAGCATATTGTTTAATGCCTAATGAAACAACCCTAAAGAGCTGGCAGTATTAAAATGCCCTGCATCCTATAGTGAAAAAGTATTAACAGCATGCTTAAAGTGATTAATTTAAAAATGTAAATTTCCAGCCTCACAAAATTAAATCTCTTCTTTCATGGTTCTCTAGGTTCTTTTTGCTCTCTATTTTAAAACAAACAACCCAACCTATTTATGCAGCAAGGGATGCAACAGCAAAATATATGGAGGTCAGACAGCAACCAAACACTAGAGTACAAGGACCTCGAGACAACTCAGCTGAACACAACTCTGGATGAAGTCCAATAGGAAGACAATTTAAAGGGAAAGGTAAATGGCTTATCAGTTATGCTAACGATGCTGATTAGTACACCAACCTTCGGATTCCTTTGCATACGGGGCCAAGTATAAACAACTGAAATAACCAGTGTAGTTGATATAGACATATTAGTCATTTTGCTCAACAACTGAGCTTATTACACAATCAATTTAATTACCTATGTCAAAAGTGACTATTAACATACCTAAAGATTCTAAAGTAACTCAAGTTTTGGCTAATGAGTCATATCAAGTGTACAAGGTCTTATTGTATACTAATCATTCACTTCAAGTAAATTAGTATGATAACAACTTGATATATGTATGTTATTATCATAGCATAAACTGTTTTCAAAAATGCCCAAGAAAAATAATGTTACTAAAGTACTGATTTCTAGTTTATTTCCATGACTCTACCAACTTTCAATCGATTTCTTCAAAATTAGGCCTAGTAAGCACAAACCAAAGAGTTTACTAGTGGAGTGAATTAAGAAGATTTGATGGTATATTAATGACTTTCCAAAAACTAGCATAAAGTACTACACATAGGAATAAATTATATTACATTTTTATACCTATGATACTTATCTTCAGAGGACCCTAAAATGTTTTACCAGCTTTGAAGCACAAAATCTTAGACTTAGAAATAGTCTTAGAAAAGACTTAGAAATAGTCCCCCACTGCAGGAATTCTTTATACCACCTCCCAGGCAAAATGTTCTCCAGCCTTTGCTTGAAGATTTCCAGCAATGTGCACTCACTATTTTGCAAGGCAGTGCACTCCACTGTTACAAATTCTTCCTTTCAATCACTGGAAATCTGCCTCCCTCAACCAAGGATCTCAGTTCTATTCTCTGAAACAACACAAGATATCTTAACCTTTGAAATACAATCACTTATTAAGATATAGTTGTCAGTTTGTTCACACAAAATGCAATGAAAGCCTAGAAAAGAAGAAACCACAACCATACACAACAAAATTCTGAAATTCAGGAAACTATACTGAAATCACAAGCCAGCAAATTTCAGGATATCAAAGCTCACACCTCAGTTAACATACAAACATTAAGAGTAACTTGATTTTTTTTAAAGTGGAAAGTGGTACAGTGTTTATTAAATACCTTTTTTTTGCAACTTGATACTACTAAATCCATCAACACAGTTTTAAAAATTACAGTTCTGTAGGAAGTTCAGGGTGGTTTTCCCAGTTGCTTGCATTTTCATTCAGTCTATTTCTCTCTAAAACATCTGGATGTTTGTTTTTCAAAGCCCATTTGCCCCACTGGTGCAATATATTGTTTTTAAAAATAAATACTTTCAAAAACGAAGCCTAAGAGAATGGAGTGTAAAAGAGCGGGGGTGGGGCGAGGAGAGAAGGCAAAGACGGGCCCAGCGGGGAAAGGCTGGCTACTGTGTATTTTCCTTCTAGGAGCATGCTTTATTGGCATAGGCATCTGAGGTAACGAGCCACACAAACACGACTTAGAACAAGAACGATCATGAGAAATGAGTGTAAAGCATAAATATCTGTAAGACGGAAATATTTTGGCACTGATCTCCAAGCAGTACCAGATGCTTCGGGACCTCACAGAGGAAAGGTAAGAAATCCAAGAAACAGAGATCAATGCCACCCTTTGGGGTGAGGGGGAGGAGGGAGAAACCAAGGAGTAACTACGGTTGGGCAGTTCAAAGCCTGAACAGTACGGAGCACAAGAAAGCCAGCAAGTGACTAGGGGAAGGCACACAGCCTGGCGAGTCCGAAGAAGGGTGTGCAGTGTGCAAATACCGAACGGGTCCATGAAATGGTATGGGTAAGAGATGTGGGTGTGGGTAAGGGGCAACGCAGGAGGCTCACGGTCCCCTCCCTGCAGCAAAGCAACAGAGGGTAAAAGAAGGGGGAGGGTGAAAAGCAAGAATGACTCATTACCAGAAGGAAGTGCTCAAGCCATAGGGAGGCATGCCGCAGGGGATTTCAGGGCGAGGATTGTGAGGAGCTAGGTGCTCAGGGTGATGGGGGCAAAAATCAATGTCTCGTAGTTCCTGCTGCTCGTCTTTAAGATGGGGGTGTGAGGGGTTCGCGGCAGCCGAGTGCCAAGGCCTGGGAAGCGGCGCGGCGCGTGCGCAGTGGGGTTCGGCGGGACCCGCTGAGGCAAAGCGGAGCCGCAGTGACAGAAGCAAGCGGAGCGGCCGCCAGGAAGGACTCACCGAGGCGCAGGGGCTGGAGGTGGTGCTGGGGGTAGGTGACCGCTGGACCGTGACCAAAGCCATCTAGGCGCTGCTGGGTTGTTCCGGACAGGGCATTCTTGTCCTGAGTGTGGGGGGCGGGAGGGTGACGGAGCCGGGATGGGGAAAGGGGTGCGGGGTGGGGGTGAAGGGAACGGAGAGGAGGAGGAGGCCGCGGGAACGGCTGCAGACTCCGCACCCACCACCAGACTCTCGCCGACTGACGCGCGGAACGGGCGGCGGGCGGGCGGTTCAGCAGCTGCGGGGCACAATGAGCGCTCCCAGTGCGCAGGCGCCACCTGTCAGCTACCGCCTCTCCCCTCCGCGCGCGCCGCCGCCTCTTCGTAACCCTTGAGTTGCCGGAAGCCGGTCGAGTGCGTGCGCCTCCGGCCGCCGCCCCCTCCTGGGTTGCCTCCTTCGCGCTGGAAACGCGCGGTTTGCCCGCGCAGGGTGCTGTGGAGTGAGGTGGGGGAAGGGGCCAAGGGGAGCCAGCCGGGTGAGGGGGTCCCAGGGCGGAGGGGCCGCTGGAGTCTTCACTCCTGAGAGACAACCATTTTCTGAGGTGGGGCGGCGCACAGCTTAACCAACCTTAGAAAAAAGCAGCTGAGGTGAAAATCGTGAAGCAAACGGTGGGAACGGGCTCCGCGGGGTTTCAAACCCTCTCACTGGGCGCGGACAGGACTGGGGTAGACCAGTTTACCCCCTTTGCCCCGGTTCTCGGGGGCTTTTTCTGAACTTTACCACCCTTCCGTCCATGTTTTATGATGAGACTTCTGGAAAGAAAACCATTTTCCGTTTGATACCCTGGAAAGGTTAGTGGTACCCTCATGCTTCCTTCTGTTGCCTGTCTAAAGACTCATTCATTATTCCTGAGGAAAGAGAAGCTGAGTGCGCCTGGGAGTCCGAGGAAGCCAGGCTCGCTGAGTTGTGAGGGTCCAGCCTTCTATTGACCTCCCACTTGCCTCCAGCTGTGAAGACAGTCTCTTAATTAAACAGGATTTGCTCGTTAAGCTTTCTTCTCCTTCGTGTCTAAATGTCATTATTTCATAGACCTATGTAAAAATGTAGATTAAAAGATTTTAAGGGAATGATTTTCTCAGAGGTAAACTGTCAGCAGAACATAAGCCAAGAATGTAATGGAAAATCAAGATTAAAAAGGAAAAAAAATCGCACAATGCAAATACCACCGATTACTTACACAAAGAAAGAGGGTTGACAAAGCTTTTTCTCAGTTTGAGTGGATGAACTGGTAAATACCACCGTACATATCAAAGCTGTAGAAAACACACACACTCGGGAGTTTGCAGTTATTAAAACCCACCCCCTCCTGTTTATCACTCAAACACTCTTGGATGTCGTCGCTCCTTTTAAACTGACAGGGCTGTCATGAGCTCTTTCTGGCTGCTGTACGGTTAAATGCCACAAGAGTCCTCTGTGCTGAGCCTTTGTTCTCTCCCTGGGGCTCTGTGGTTGAAATAATTAGCAGGGAGGTTCCATCAAGAATCAGACACTGAGGGTCCCTGTACTGTACAGTCCTATATGGAGTGTAGTGCAGAGAAACCAGCTGGTAGGCTTTTGCCCCCTGGTGGTGATCAGGGGTGCCTGTGAGACAAAATTAAACAAAGATGGATGGTTCACAGATTAAACAATCTGACTGTGTTTTTTCCAGAGCTCCGTAGTAAACAGGAAAAGAGAAGGCAAGGTTCAGAAGTAAGAACTTTGAACCAATGCATGGGAGACCAAACAGGAAGCTAGACACATAGCCAAGAAATACACATAGCTGGAAGCTGAATGAACTCAAATAAATGAAATATATGTGGTTTATAAACCAAAATATCATTCTAGAAAAAGTAATATTCAAATCCGTAGGTCTTCTTACTGACGCAGGGACGACAGCACTGATTATCTACTTATTCATGGTAACGTACTCTTAAGAAATACTTTTGGAAGATGAAAGGCTTAAGCCCATTAACCTTGCAGTGAGAAAGAGCACTACCATAGGAATCAGAAGACCTGGTTTCTAGTCCCAGCTCTAAAACCTTATGCAAATGGCTTGAACTTTTTGAGCTTTAATTCCTTTATCTCTACAATGGAACCCTAACTCACAGAATTCTTGAGATAATATATGGTAAAGTGCAGTATAAACTGTAAAGCCTTCTATGTAATTAAGATAACTTTTTTTTTTTTGAGACGGAGTTTCGCTCTTGTTACCCAAGCTGGAGTGCAATGGCGCGATCTCGGCTTACTGCAACCTCTGCCTCCCTGGTTCAAGCGATTCTCCTGTCTCAGCCTCCCAAGTGGCTGGGATTACAGATGTGCACCACCACGCCTGGCTAAGTATTTATTTATTTGAGACGGAATTTCGCTCTTCTTGCCCAGGCTGGAGTGCAATGGCGTGATCTCTGCTCACCACAACCTCCGCCTCCGAGTTCAAGCGATTGTCTTGCCTCAGCCTCCCGAGTAGACATACGCCACCACGTTTGTATTTTTAGTAGAGACAGGATTTCTCCATTTTGGTCAGGCTGGTCTTGAACTCCTGACCTCAGGTGATCTACCAGCCTCCGCCTCCCAAAGTACTGGGATTACAGCTGTGAGCCACCTAGCCCGGCCTACTTCGCCTACTATTAAGACAAAGAATGACGGCCAGTGAAGTAAAAGAAGTAGGCCAGATATGGTGGCTCACATCTGTAATTCCAGCACTTTGGGAGGCTGAGGTGGGTGGATCACGAGATCAAGAGATGGAGACCATCCTGGCCAACATGGTGAAACCTTGTCTCTACTAAAAATAGAAAAATTAGCCAGGTGTGGTGTTGCACATCTGTAATCCCAGCTACTCGGGAGGCTGAGGCAAGAGAATCCCTTGAACCCAGGAAGCAGAGGTTGCAGTGAGCCAAGATTGCACCACTGCCCTCCAGCCTGGCAACAGAGCTAGACTCCATCTCAAAAAAAAAAAAAAAATGTGGGAGAAGTAGATTAGTGGTCAAGACATGTTTCATCTGTAGGTAAGTGTAGAACACTTTTGTTCCACATATCTAAGGTGGTAAAATTCTGATCAAAATTGAATTCACATGGTTTGTATCAGGAAGTTACAAATTCACATGGTTTGCATCAGGAAGTTAATTTATTAATTTTCAGGGAAAATATCTCTTCTTGATATATACCTTTTAAGGAAATGAAGATGTGGAAACTATTGGTGCATGTTCATTAATTTATTTACTAAGAATTGAGAAAATATTTATTGAATGTGTATCATATACTACACACTGCTTTAAGAACAAGACAAATGTTTATCTACCTCTTAGGGGCTCAAATCCAATTAGCAGGGAAAAACACATCAACAAATAATTAGAGCATAGTTTAGTGGTACCATGGCTTCTGTCACCTCTACTAGGAGCCAAAGGAGATACATAGAAATATAAGAGAAGTCTATATATGTACAAAGTTCTATAGAAACAAAGGAGAGAAGGTCTGGGAAAATGCCCTCTTTATGATTTTGGCTTTCAGGCTTTGTCTGCAGATCCCAATACAGTCACTTTGTGAACGGAGTTGGACCACAGTGAGCATTTGATGAAATCCATTTATACCTATTCTTCCCTAGGCTTCACCCTAGTTCCTGCTAGGTCTTCTGGTGATCTGAGATAGGAGGTGTCTTGTAATAGAGTGAAGATCCTAGGATCCTCTTACTATTCTAGCTGAGTTTGTGGAGAGAGAGGCCAAGAGCAAGAGTCCCAAAAGAGGGAGCCAAAGAGACAAAAGTCCTCCTAGTTCTATTTACAGCACTTTTACTCTTCCCACCTATGATACTGGAGGCCTGGTTCTACCACTGGGGTCCATTTAACCCTTAACTTGTATCAATACTTCTTCCAGGGTGAAATTATAGGGGAGCTTGAAATCTTTAAGATTAGCTCGTTCTTAAGCTTTGAGAACCTGATGAAAACTATTGACCTTCTCTCCAGAAAGATGTACTTGCATATTTCTCATACCCACTAAAACCTATCAAGGAACCCCAGGTTAAGAATTCTTATCTAAATGTTAAAGTGGTAGTTCTCAACCTTTTTTTTTCACATCATGACATCCATAGAAATAATATTTGTACAGCACAGTGGGATAAATTAGAGGGGATTTGGAGGCAACTAACTACATGGGGCTTGGTGAAAAAAAATTGTTTTCTTTATATTACTTACTTTTAATGAGAAAACTAAAATAGACATATTAAGAATGACACTAAATATAGAATTTGTATAAGTTTCCCAGTAAAGTCATCTCAAAATTTAATGTAAAACCTGAGATTGCTTCTGTAAACATGACTTTTTTTATAGAGGATTTTATGATTGAAATGACTGCATGCAGTTCTTGAATGAGACAGTTTAACAGTGATCTCTTCAAATTCTTGGTGGTCATTATTGATGAGAACTTAGTTCATAGTTCAAGTAGGTGATAAAAAATGTAAATAATTTTCATAACAATTCAAAATGTATGAGTATCGATTATAATTGATAATATATCCACATTATCACAGGATATTTCCTCATTACATTTGTCAATTGGCTTTGTCTATAGATCCCAATTTCCCAACTGGCAAATGTAATGAGGAAATATCCTGTGATAATGTGACTAGATTTAGAATCTACCCAAACACTTTTCATGTCAAGCATATGTTGCAAAATATTGATAAAGGTCTAATTTGCAGAGTGTGATTGTGTTATTAGAGCAATAATTCTGAACCTAACTTGAATATAACTAAAAGGCCATATCAGATATAAACAAAAGGAAGAATTCTGTATATATGAAGAGAGAGATTGTGAACTGAGTTCATTTGGAGTATCAAGCAGGCCTCCTGCCTTCCTGGCCTTATCTGAAACTGTGAGTCCTGCTCCTTTGGCACCTGGAACATGCTCCAAAGCTGAGTGTTTATGACAGGTAACAATGTGTACTACAATTGTCTTGTGAAACTGATGACCTGGTGGTAGAATTGCCTTTGCTCGGCAAGAACTTCATTGTGCTGTCCACCAGCAGGGCTATGGGCATGTTAGGGTGAGTTATCATACCCTGATTTTTGGGGGCTGCTTCAGGCCAGTGTGATCTAGAGATTACCTAGATGTATCAAACACTCCAGTTATTTTAGGTAACTCCTCAGGCTGAATAGATCCCTATCTTGCAATATATCTGTAACTCATTCATTGCATACCAAATGAAGTATTTCACTTTAAAAATTATAGCTTATATAGCTACGCTTAAGAGGTAGCAAAAAAAAAAGTGAGTCAAAAAGAGACAAGAAATTATGGTCCTATCCTTGATAATCCAATCCCTTATATTTGAAACAACTTGGGCATAGTTATAAGTATAAATTAGTATAGCACAGATAGAATATATAAGAGCTGAGAGCAACTTCAGTATTATTGAGTCATGTGTTGCCTTCACTTGGTTAGATTTTCTCTTAAGTTTCATAAAATCTTTAACCTTTACTAACTTTACTTAACTGTGTCCAGACAGGAGATAGAAACCACACCAGCTTGGGTCGGGTGTGGTGGCTCATGCCTTTAATCCCAGCACTTTCAGAGGCTGAGGCAGGAGGATTGCATGAGGCCAGTAATTTGGGAGCAACCTGGGCAACATAGTGAGACCTCATCTCTCCAAAACATACAAAAATTAGCCAGGTGTGGTGGTACACACCTGCAGTCCTAGCTACTCAGGGGGCTGAGGTGGGAGGATTGCTTGAGCCAGGAGGCTGAGGTGAACTGTGATTGCCCCATTATACTTCAGCCTGATGACAGAGCAAGACTTTGTCTCAAAAAAAAAAAAAAAGAAAGAAAGAAAGAAAGAAACTCTACCAGTTATTTGCCAAGAAATTTTATCAAAGAACTAATAGCTAGATATAAAGTTATAAAGTAGATAACTAAAAAAGTAAAAAGAGAAATCTAAGGTATCACAGAGGTGAGTAATTCCTCCCATCTTAAGGGCTAGGAAAAAAAAAAAGAAGCAAAGAGAAAAATTTAGAAGAGTCAACCCACAGAGCTAAAACTAAGGTCTCTGAGGAGAAAGTGCTGCTCAGCCGGTGTTAGTGCCTCTGAGCTTAGAGGGGGGATTTTATGGCATCCAGGGGTCTGGGACACAGATTTCTGAAACAGGAGCACTGCCTGGCTGGTGGTGTTGCCTTGGAGTGATGAAAATTATAGAACTATAGGAAAACTACAAACTGGATTCAGCTGTTGCTACAGAAAGGAAATGCTGCTACCAGGATGAAGAAGCATTACTAGGTGAAGCACACAGGAACCAAAAGGCCACAAGAAGCAGTCAAGGTAGACAAGAGGGAGCAAGTCTCTTGTCTTCTCTTTGGTGTGGGCTGTCCCTCTGGTGCCCCAGTTGGCATAGTATAACAAAGCCAGCTGGTAAGGCAAAGAAATGTGATTTTCAGGGTCTCAGCTTCAGCAACAAAGAAGAGTAAAAAAGGGTGAATTTGGAGATGAGACAATAATTTAATAACTGGCACTTGATGGATATGAAAATTGATGCCAGAATGGAATTTATCTCCCATCCTCTGATTTGCATATATCTCTTAAAGACAGTTAAAGACCTTGCTACTTCCTGCTTCTTGGATACAATCTGCATAGTTTTATCAATGTGATGCTGACTGGGAAGTCAAGATGCTCAATATCTCTGTGGACTATATTATGGCAGAGAGCGAGAGAAATGATGCAACCCTGAAACGAGACTGTGAATGGATATTGTTGGCCCTGCCAAGTAAAACCATACTGCTTCAGGTGTTTCTTGCCAATTTATATGGAAAAATAAGCATTTTCTAGGACAATAGCTACATAGCAGATGCCAAGGGCTATGTTGATTTGCTCCAATAAAGATACTACATATGGAAGAGGAGGTGCAAGTGGAGGCCCTTCTTAGTATAATAGTCCTTATTCCAGAATCAGAGAACCAATATAGAGATTCTTCCAGTTACCAGTATCTCTGTTCTAATTATATATTCAGGAACTGATGTCACCACAGGGTGATTCTATGGCCCTACTAAAACACTGTGATTCAAACTTGAATTAAGACTCCATCTGGCAGCTGGACACCACAAGTCCCCACTTAACCTTATGGACTGAAATGGTATTTTGGATCCCCAGGATTAATATCAATTTAGAATCAGTGTTTAGATATCTCTGAAAAACCTGGATATTCCTTTTCCCTAGCACAAAATCATTTTAGGAAATGGCCACCAATCTCTGTAGAGAAGACTTAGAGAAAGATTTTTCAGTATATACTACTGGCAATGCTAGAGAGCTCTTTCTCAAAGGGACCCACCTTTCCTTTCAATTAAGGAACTGGGTGAGAGGTTGGAACTCTCTATGGTAGTGACTAAAATTATATTTTTGGCCTTCATATAGGCAGACCTTGGAGATATTTGGGATTTGGTTCCTGACCACTACAATAAAGAGAACATCACAATAAAGTGAGTCACATAAATTTTTGGTTTCCCAATGCATATATAAAAATTATGTTTATACTATATTAAGTGTGAAGTAGCATTATGTCTAAAAAACAATGTGCACGCCTTAATTTAAAAATACTTTTTTTTTGCTAAGAAATGCTAACAATCATATGAGCCTTTAGCCAGTCAAAATATTTTTGCTGATGCAGGGTCTTGCCTCAATGTTGATAAATGCTGACTGAAAAGAGTAGTGGTTGCTGAAGTTTGGGCTGGCTGTGGCAATATCTTAAAAATAAGACAACTGAGGCTGGGTGTGGTAGCTCACGCCTGTAATCCCAGCACTTTGGGAGGATGAGGCGGAAAGATCATGAGGTCAGGAGTTTGAGACCAGTCTGGCCAACATGGAGAAACCCTGTCTCTACTAAAAATATGAAAATTAGCCAGGCATCGGGGTGTATGCCTGTAATCTCAGCTACTTGGGAGGCTGAGGCAGGAGAATTGCTTGAACCCGGGAGGTGGAGGTTGCAATAAGCCAAGATCTTGCCATTGCACTCTAGCCTGGGCAACAAGAGGAAAACTCTGTCTCAAGAAAAAAAAAAAAAAAAAAAAGACAACTGAGCCAGGAGGCTGAGGCAGGAGAATCGCTTGAACTCGAGAGGCGGAGGTTTCAGTGAGCCAAGGTCACGCCACTGCACTCCAGCCTGGGCGACAGAGGAGACTTCATCTCAAAAATAAATAAATAAATAAATAAATAAATAAATAAATAAATAAGACAACTGAGTTTCCCACATTGATTGACTCTTCCTGTCATGAATGATTTCTCTGTAACATTCGATGCTGTTTGATAACTTTTTACCCACAGTGGAACTTCTTTCAAAATTGGAGTCAGTCCTGTCAAACCCTACCACTGCTTCATCAGCTAAATTTATGTAGTATTCTAAATTTGTTGCCATTTCAACGATGTTCACAGTGTCTTCACCAGGAGTGATTCCATCTTTTTTTTATTTTTATTTTTTATTTATTTTTTATTTTTTTATTTTTTGAAAGAAAGAAAAAGAGAGGAAAGAAAGTGAGAGTGAAAGAAAGAAAAAAAAAGAATGTACGAGAGAAAGAAAGAAGAAGAGAAAGAGGGAGAGAGAACGGGATTCTTGTTCTATTGCCCAGGCTAGAATGCAGTCTAAAAATGGGTATTAAAAACCTCTATTATGCCAATAATTGTGCTTAACAATGGAGACAGGAAGGAATAAGAG
>CAUYLG010017227.1:0-28747 GCA_963573385.1 Cacajao melanocephalus
GTCAGGTAGCCTGATGCCTCTAGCTTTGTCCAGGAGCTGGTTTTCTGAAAAGATCAACAAAATAGAGTACTAGCCAGATTAATAAAAAAGAAAAGAGAGAAGAATCAAATAGATGCAATAAAAAATGATAAAGGGGATATCACCACAGATTCCACAGAAATACAAACTACCATCAGAGATTACTACAAACAATTTTATGCACATAAACTAGTAAACCTGGAAGAAATGGATAAATTCCTAGACACTTGCACCCTCCCAAGCCTAAACCAGGAAGAAGTAGAAACCCTGAATAGACCAATAACAGGGCAGAAGTTGAGGCAGCAATTGATAGCCTACCAACCAAAAAAAGCCCAGGTCCAGATGGGTTCACAGCCGAATTCTACCAGACGTACAAAGAGGAGCTGGTACCACTCCTTCTGAAACTGTTCCAAACAATCCAAAAAGAGGGAATCCTTCCCAAATCATTTATGAGACCAACATCATCCTGATACCAAAACCTGGCAGAGTCTCAACAAGAAAAGAAAACTTTAGATCAATATCCATGATGAACATAGATGCAAAAATCTTCAATAAAATACTGGCAAACCGATTGCAACAGCACATCAGAAAGCTTATCCATCATGATCAAGCAGGCTGCATCCTGGGGATGTAAGTCTGGTTCAACATATGCAAGTCTATAAATGTAATCCACTACATAAACAGAACCAAAGACAAAACCCACATGATTATCTCAATAGATGCAGAGAAGACCTTCGACAAAATTCAACAGCACTTTATGCTAAAAACTCTCAATAAACTAAGTATCAGTGGAACGTATCTCAAAATAATAAAAGCTTCTTACAACAAACCCACAGCCAATATCATACTGAATGGGCAAAAATTGGAAGCATTCCCTTTGAAATCTGGCACTAGACAAGGATGCCCTCTCTCACCACTCCTATTCAATATAGTATTGGAAGTTATAGCCAGAGCAATCAGGAAAGAAAAAGAAATAAAGGGTATTCAATTAGGAAAAGAGGAAGTCAAATTGTCTCTGTTTGCAGACAACATGATTGTGTATTTAGAAGACCCTATCATCTCAGCTCAAAATCTCCTGAAACTGATAAGCAACTTCAGCAAGGTCTCAGGATACGAAATCAATGTGCAGAAATCACAAGCATTCCTATACAGCAATAACAGACTTAAAGAGAGCCAAATCATGAGTGAACTTCCATTCACAATTGCTGCAAAGAGAATAAAATACCTAGGAATACAACTAACAAAGGATGTAAAGGACCTCTTCAAGGAGAAGTACAAACCACTGCTCAATGAAATAAGAGAGGACACAAACAGATGGAAAAACATTTCATGCTCATGGTTAGGAAGAATCAATATTGTGAAAATGGCCATACTACCCAAAGAAATTTATAGATTCAGTGCTATCCTCATCAAGCTACCTATGACCCTCTTCACAGAACTGGAAAAAAACACCTTAAACTTCACATGGAACCAAAAAAGAGCCCACATAGCCAAGACAATCCTAAGCAGAAAGAACAAAGCTAGAGGTATCAGGCTAGCTGACTTCAAACTATACTACAAGGCCACAGTAATCAAAACAGCATGGTACTGGTACCAAAACAGAGATATAGACCAATGGAACAGAACAGAGGCCTTGGAGGCAACACCACACATCAACAACCATCTGATCTTTGACAAACCCGACAAAAGCAAGGGGGAAAGGATTCCCTGTTTAATAAATGTTGTTGGGAAAACTGGCTAGCAGTTTGTAGAAAGCAGAAACTGGACCCCTTTCTGACACCTTACACTAAAATTAATTCCAGATGGATTAAAGACTTAAACATAAGACCTAACACCATAAAAACTCTCAAAGAAAACTTAGGCAAAACCATTCAGGACATAGGCATAGGCAAGGACTTCATGACTAAACACCAAGAGCATTGGCAACAAAAGCCAAAATAGACAAATGGGATCTAATTAAACTCCAGAGCTTCTGTACAGCAAAAGTGACTATCATTAGAGTGAAATGGCAACCAACAGAATGGGAAAAGATTTTTGCAATCTACCCATCTGACAAAGGGCTAATATCTACAATCTACAAAGAACTAAAACAGATTTACAAAAAGAAAACAAACAAACTCATTCAAAAGTGGGCAAAGGATATGAACAGACACTTTTCAAAAGAAGATATATTTGAGGCCAACAAACATATGAAAAAATGTTCATCATCACTCGTCATTTGAGAAATGCAAATCAAAACCACCTTGAGATACCATCTCACGCCGGTTAGAATGGCGATCATTAAAAAATCTAGAGACAACAGATGCTGAAGAGGATGTGGAGAAATAGGAACACTTTTACACTGTTGGTGGGAGTGTAAATTAGTTCAACCATTGTGGAAGACAGTGTGGCGATTCCTCAAGGATCTGGAAATAGAAATTCCATTTGACCCAGCAATCCCATTACTGGGTATATACCCAAAGAACTATAAATTGTTCTATTATAAGGACACATGCACACGAATGTTCTTTGCAGCACTGTTCACAATAGCAAAGACTTGGAACCAACCCAAATGCCCATCGATGATAGACTGGACAGGGAAAATGTGGCACATATACACCATGGAATACTATGCAGCCATAATAAACGATGAGTTTGGCTGGGTGCGGTGGCTGACGCCTGTAATCCCAGCACTTTGGGAGGCCAAGGCTGGCAGATCATGAGGTCAAGAGATCGAGACCATCCTGGCCAACATGGTGAAACCCTGTCTTTACTAAAAATACAAAAAAAATAATTAGCTGGGAATGGTGGCGCGTGCCTGTAGTCCCAGCTACTCGGGAGGCTGAGGCAGGAGAATTGCTTGAACCCAGGAGGCAGAGGTTGCAGTGAGCCGAGGTCGCGCCACTGCACTACAGCCTGGCGCCTGGTGATGGAGTGAGACTCTGTTTCAACAAAACAAAACAAAAACAAACAAAATAAATGATGAGTTTGTGTCCTTTATAGGGACATGGATGAACTTGGAATGGAAACCATGATTCTTAGCAAACCGACACAAGAACAGAAAAACAAATACTGCATGTTCTCACTCATAGGTGGGTGTTGAACAATGAGAACACATGGACACAGGGAGGGGAGCATCACATACCGAGTAGGGGGGAACTAGGGGAGGGATAGCAGGGGGTGGGGAGTTGGGGAGGGATAACATGGGGAGAAATGCCAGATATAGGGGATGGAGAGGAAGGCAGCAAACCACATTGCCATGTATGTACCTGTGCAACAATCCTGCATGTTCTTCACATGTACCCCAAAACCTAAAACACAATATGTATATATATGTATATAAACAACTGGCTAATATCCGACAAAGCTGTAGTCATATCAATAGGCTTATCCATTTCATTGGCTAGAAATGATTTGTATTTCTACTGGACTAAATCTACAATCTAAACCCTGTCTCTGTAAAATTATAAAATAGCCAATAAATAGAAAATCAAACCTAGCACTGCACTGAAAAAAAAATTTAAAAATAACCTTGGTAACCTCACAAATACATTAAAAAATTAGGCATGAATTATTTAGTCAAGGTTTAACCCTCTAAGCTCAAAATAGTTCTGTTACATTAATTTCCAATTTACAAAAACAGACTGAGGAAAGGAAAATGCTTTAGTTTCATTTTAAGGCAGCTGGATTTGTAATCCATTTTTTAAAAGGTGCTTTCAGGATTAGAATAATTATATGCAGGAAAATGCAAACAGCTTATTTTAAATATGCTTGAAGGAAAAGATTTCCCTGAACTAAATCTTCAGGTTACATTTATCAGTACCAGCACCTGTGTGTTGAGATTAAAATGGAATAACTTTATCACAATTCTTTCATTTTACTCTTTTACATTTTTGTTACTTGCATTGATGAATACACACTCTTTGCCCCAAAGTATAAAATCTTGAGCAAGTCTTATAAATTACTTAATTTTTGTATCTTTTAGCAAGTAAAAGAGATTTGACCAGAAGTTATAGGATATTTAAAACAGCAATGCAAGAAGACTCTGTTCCTTAACATTTATTGAGGGTATTATTTTCATTCTGTCAACATTTATTGTGCAACCACTGTGCATAATGCATTATTATTATCAGTATTTATTAAAGGCTGCTTGCCCAGGTGCTGGACTAAGGGCAAAGGGGATGAAAAGGCATAATTTTTTTTTTCACTCTCCAGGATTTTATAGCTTAAGAAAGGCAGCACTGAAGAGATAGAGCAGAGCAAAACATTAATTAAATAAGTAATTAAAATATTTATGAAAAGAATCATTGTTATTTGAATGTAGATTCGTGGATGGCACAGCACAGTTTTAGAAAGGAAAAACACATGGAAAAATGGTGACTTCTCTTCCATTAATTGGTTAATTTATAGAAGTAGAACTTCTGCAGTGTGTGTGCACATGTCCACACATGCACACACGTGTGTGTCTCTGTGAAGTGGGTGGCGGGGGCAATGAAATGTTCCCAAGTATAGAATAGAACTTCAAAGAATTACTGGCACACTGACCATGTCATTGAATGAATCTGAATGAATGAAAAGATAAGTTAATGAATACATTTGAAAAATAAGAAAATCTGTTAGACATAATAAACAGCACACACGCACACACACACACATACACACAAAGACAAACAGCAGTAGGAAGAAAACAAGCTACATAAGATAGTCCAGCACAGTCTGATAAAGAAACCCCTGGGCAGAGAGTGTATATCTGGGTATCTATTACATAGTGTGACGTCATCACAGGCCTCAAGGAGAGAAATCGATGGCAATTTATTATATTCCAGAAATAGTCCTATTTAGCCGAAACATTAAAAATGAGTAAGCATTAAGCAGGTAAAAAAGAGGAAAAAGAAATTTTCCAAGAATAAAACAGCATGTCTAAACTACAGATAAGATACAATGTTAGATTCATAAACCTGAGGCTTAAATATATAGCAAGGGAACTTGTTTGCTATAGAGTATTATTGCTCTTAGAACCTTTTAGTAGATGATGGTAGGAAGCCTTTTTCCTTTTTCTTAAATAATGGATTCATTCTTCTTAAGCCACGAATTCTGTCTGTTCCTCAATCCATATTTGTATTTCCTTTCTTTTATGGTGAAAATCCCAGTTCCTAATAGTGTCAGGATAACTGCCTATTTACTCAGTTTTAACACATGTACATGTAGTGCACACACACACACACACACACATACACACACACACTCTCTCTCTCTGTCTCTCTTAAATTGCTGTACAATACCAGCAACACCACCAAATTTATCAAGTAAAATTCAACATTTTGGTCCTTATATTTCCACTGAGGGTGGAAACAATATTGTGTTAATGTCTAAATTCAAAAAGTTCTTGGATTAATTTGTTATTTTATTCTATATAGTTATGTTATCTATTTGATATATAATTAGGTTTATATATTTTTGCTTTTAGTAAATTTTAAGGACTTTCCATAACATTCTTGTTGATTTAATTTTATTTTTTGATTATATAAAATATTAATATGGTTTAAAGTCAAAACTATACAGATATACTCAGAGAAATCCTACCTCTTTCCTATACCTTCTACTCTTTCTACCCATCCCCTATAGGTAATCAATTTTTTTACTGGTTTATCCTTCCTATATTTCTTCCCCCCTTTTTCTCTTAATCAAAAGCGTGCTATATATACATACATTTTTGCTTATAGATTTTAAAAAAATGAATAGAATTTACTTTTTAGAGTTAATTTAGGTTTACAGAAAAGTTTAGCAGAAAGTACAGAGTTCCTATATACCTCCTACCTCTCCCAATTCTCCTATTAACATCTTGCATTAATGTGGTATATTTGTTAAAATTGTTCAACTAATATTGATACATTATTATTAACTGAAGTTCATTGCTTACATGGGGGTTTTACTCTTTGTGTTGTACAGTTCTATGGCACTTGACAAATCCATAATGTCATGTAGCCACCGTTACAGTAACATATAGAATAGTTTCACTGCCCTAAAATCCTTTTGTGACCTTTTTATTCATCCCTCTCTTTATCCCCCAGAACTTTGGCAATCACTGATCTTTTAATTGTCTCCATAGTTTTGCCCTTTCTAGAATGTCACATAGTTGGAATTATGTAGTAAGTAGCCTTTTCAGACTGGATTCTTTTACTCGGTAATACAAATCTAAGGTTTCTTCTTGTCTTTTCATGCTTTGAAAGCTCATTTTATTTCAGCATTGAATAATTTTTCATTGCATGGATATACCACAGTTTGTTTATACATTCCGCTGACTGAAAGACATTTTGATTGCTTCCAAGTTTGGGTAATTATGAATAAAGCTACTATAAACATTCCTGTGCAGATTTTTCTGTGGGTTTATTTTCATCTGGGTAAATTTCCAAATGAAATAGATCCAGTATGATGACTAGACTACATGGTAAGACTGTGCTTAGCTTTGTAAGAAACTTCCAAACTGTTTTCTAAAGTGGCTGTACCATTTTGCACTTCCACAGTAATGAATGAGAGTTCCTGTTGCTCCACATCCTCACCAGCATTTGGTATTGTCAGTGTTTTATATTTTAGTCCTTCTGAGAGATGAGTAGTGATATGTCATTGTTTTAGTTTGCAATTCTCTAGTGACATATGATATTAGCATCTTTTCATATAATTATTTCCCATCTGTATATTTTCTTTGATGAAGTATCTGTTAAGATCTTTTGCCCATTTTAAAAATTGGGTTGTTTTCCTGTGTTGTATTTTAAGTGTTCTTTGTATATTTTGAATACCAGTCCTTTATCAGATATGTGTTTTGCAAAGATCTTCTCCCAGTCTGTGGCTTGTCCTTTCATTCTCTTAAGAGTATCTTTTGCAGAGTAGAATTTTTCAATTTGGGTTTAAATGAAATCCAGTTTATCAATTTTTTCTTTCATTTATAATGTTTTCACTGTTGTATCTAAAATGTTATTGCCAAACCCAACATTATCTAGATTTTTTCCTGTTATCTTCTAGAAGTCTTATAGCTCTTCATTTTACATTTAGGCTTATGATCCATTTTGAATTAATTTGTGGAAAGTACAAGACCTGTGTCAAAATTCTTTTTTTTCATTTTAACATGTGGATTTTCTATTGTTCTAGCACCTTTTGTTGAAAGACTATCTGCATTGACTTGCCTTTGCTCCTTTGCCAAAGATCTCTTGAGTGTATTGATGTGGGTCTATTTTTGGATTTTATTCTGTTCCATTAATATATTTGTCTATTCTTTCACCAGTACCACACTGTCTTGATTACTGTAACTTTATAGTACACCTTGAAATCAAGTAGGAATTATGTGAAGCTTTTGTTTTTCACTTAACAATGTATCATGGACTCTATAAAATGACTCTACATCATCTTATAGGTATTTTTCTAATGAAATTTGGAATTTTCCCAAGTGATTTTATCATAGGATAAACAATGAACCATACATTTATTAATTCATAAATTGTGAAATTTATGAATCTACTTTTAAAAAAAATTCTCAATTTATTTATTTCAACTTTTATTTTAGATTCAAGGGGTACATGTGCAGGTTTGTTACATGGGTATGTTGTATGTTGCTGAGTTTTGGGGTACAAGTGATCCATCACCCAGGTAGTGAGCATAGTGCCCAGTAGGTTGTTTTCAAACCCTTGCTCCCCTTCCACTCCCCGCCCCCCCCCCCGCCTACTCTAGTTGTCCCCAGTGTCTGTTGTTCCTATCTTTAAAAAAAAAAATTATTTTGCTGGGCGTGGTGGCTCACGCCTGTAATCCCAGTACTCTGGGAGGCCGAGGCGGGCGGATCACCTGAGGTCGGGAGTTCAAGACCAGCCTGACCAACATAGTGAAATCCCGTCTTTAAAAAAAAATTTTTTTTTTAAATTATTTTGAGTTCTGGGATACATGCAGAGGATGTACAGGTTTGTTACATAGGTAAATGTGTGCCATGGTGGTTTGCTGCACCTATCAACCCATCACCTGGGTATTAAGCCCCACATGCGTTAGCTGTTTATCACGATGCTTTCTCTCCCCCACCCTCCCCCAACAAGCCCCAGTGAGTGTTGTTCCCCTCCCTGTGTCCATGTGTTCTCATTGCTAAGCTCCTACTTATAAGTGAAAACATGAGGCGTTTGGTTTATTATGGATTTGCTTTTAAGTGGCATATCTTATTAAACCCAGGTAGACCCTTTAAAAAAATTCTTAATTTTTTATTAATGAGGCACCACCATGCATAAGACAGTGATAGCAATGAAATCTGGGTGGAACTTCTCAGGAGAAAAGAATCAATAGCCAATGTAGTTTAGTGGATTTTTCTCTATGTGTTTTTGCAGGGCACATTAGACTTTGAACACTGATGTCTACCACTGGTTTCAGTGGGAGTTTTGTTTCTGTGAGATATCTGTTTTACTGCAGAAGCAAATGCTATTAAAATTTGATTTAATCAGCAAATATTAAATTAGACAGGTGAAAAGAGGATATGAGTTTGAAGTTGTGCTCTATTCTAGCCATGCATGCACATTGACCATAGCAGATAACAAAACAAAAGCTGATTTTAGTAATTTATTAAAATATGTCAACTTCCATAGGCTATTTCTGAATTTCAGGATTTCCTGACAATAAATAATTTATGTAATTACTTTTTGATTATAAACAGAGCACATTTGTTAAGAACAGAAGCACTATTGTCCCCCCACTTAGAGATATTCCTAGTAGCAAAAATTTGAAAACAAACAGTTTGCTTTGTAGAGATCCTGTTCCTTTAATTTCAGAGCTTTCTATGTATGCATTCTGAGGACAAAACTAAGATTAATGAGTAGAAGTTTGGGAGAGGCAGGTTTTAGCTTAATATATGAAAGCTGTTCCATAGTACTTGCCTTGAGAAAGAATGAGCTTCTTAATAATGGACATATTCAAGCTGAAGCATAGATTTTCCAGAGATGCTGAAGAAAGAAGTTTGGCTCTAGGAATAGGTTGAGCAAAATAACATGTAAGATCCTTTTATGGTCCAAGACTCCATGGATTAAAACTTGATTGTTAATTTTTGGTATGTGTATGTTGAAAACCATTAACTCTTTACAATTTGAGTCTCAAAATTTTTACTTTATGTTCACTAGACATAAATAATTCTGTAGGTCTTAATATAATTATGCTCTTGTTACTTTAAGATATTACATGTATGCTGCTTTGGTCAGCTGAGACATTATCTTTTACAGTATAATGTTAATGTCATTATTTTGTTGAAACTCCATATAGGAATATTACAGATGGTTGGAAAATAGAGAGTAAGTCCATCCATAGTGTGACAATTCTCTTTTTTTTTTTTTTTTTTTTGAGACAAAGTCTCGCTCTGTCACCCAGGCTGGAGTGCAGTGGCGTGATTTCAGCTCACTGCAACCTCCGCCTCCCAGGTTCAAGCGATTCTCCTGACTCAGACCCTGAGTAGCTGGGATTACAGGCAGCCACCACCACATGGGTCCCCCAAAGTGCTGGGATTACAGGCGTGAGCCACCATGCCCCGTTCATAGTCTGAACAATTCTAATGCTTTTATAGAAAATTATTGGTACTCACAACTTTGAATAAAAATGTCCAAAAAATATTTGTTGAGAGACCAGTTTGTAGGACCCACTTGTTTAACTTGTGAATAACTCTGGATGCCTGGTATCTTCTCTCAACTTAGTTGTTTATTTATTAACATTCATTTTGCCATAATATATATGATGATTATCCTGAACGGGTTAAAGTTTTGGCTTTATGTAGCATTAAAATTCAGTTAGGTAGAATCAGATAAGGTCAGCTTTAATTTTGTAGCCATTATATGCTAGATACAAACATACTTTATAAAAATGTGCTGTGATATATCCCATCCTACCACCAACCAAACAGAACAAAATCTCTTGACCCCAGCTGTCACAACACAATAGCTTCAATCTCTGAACCCATTCACAGTGACATATCTTGAAAGTGATATCTACTGTCATCATTGTTTCTGTTTTTTTACATATAGATTTTGTCCTCACTCGGCTTTAATGGGCAGTACCTCACAACCGATACTCCAGCAGTTCTTTTATTAAGTCTACCATTTAAATATCCATGACTATGAACCCAGCGATCACTTCTCCATCCTAATGTATTTTATTTTTTTCCTTTCAGCACTATTTGATAAAGCATGACTATTTTCTCTTTCTTGAAATACATTCTTCTGTTAGTTTAAATGACTTTGTACTCTATTTTTCCTTATTCTTCCCTCCCTGGCTGCTCCTTTTAAGTCTCCTTTACAAATTCCTCTTCCTCTGCTGTACCTCAAATATGTCATTTGTATTTTCAATTAACACACTCACCCAAAGTAATACACCCAGTACCTTTGCTTTACATACTGCTTACATACTAATGACTCTGTTACTTCCAGTCCTGAATTGTGCCTGCAGTTTCAGACATGCATAACCATCTACTAACCTGATATCACCAGTCGGGTGATGAGCTTAGTTCTTCAAGTCAGAAACTTAAAAGTAATCCCTGATTCATCTCTTTTTCTTCTTTTTTCTTCTTCTTCTTCTCTCTCTCTCTCTCTCTCCCTCTCTCTCTCTCATTCTCTCTTTCTTTCTTTCCTTTTCAGAGTCTTACTCTGTCACCCTGGCTGGATTGCAGTGGTGTGATCTCAGCTCATTGGAACCTCTGCCTCCTGGGTTTAAGAGATTCTCCTGCCTCAGCCTCCTGAGTAGCTGGGACCACAGGCGTGCACCACCATGCCCAGCTAATTTTTGGTATTTTTAGTAGAGACAGGATATTACCATGTTGGTCAGGCTGGTCTCAACTCTTGACCTCAAGTGATCCTCCCACCTCAGCCTCCCAAAGTATTGGGATTACAGGCCAGAGCCACTGCACTGGGCCTCATCTTTTTTTCTTACCCTCAACCTGATCCACTAATAATTCCTGTTAACCCCACTTTAAAAACATGACCACTATTTGATCACTTCTAACTTATCTTGCTACTATCCTAGTCCAAGCCTTCTTCAGTTCTCTCCTGGATTATTGCAACAGCTTTCTAACTAGTCTCATTCCTTCTTCTCTTATTCCCCTCCTACAATCCATTTTACTCAAAGCAACCTGAATGTTCTTTAAAAATGCTAATCAGGTTCTTCCCATGCTTAAATATCAGTGATGACTTTCTAATATACTTCAGCAAAATTACAAAAAACTTCCCACTTTTAACAACAAATTCCCACAGAATTTGGCTCTCATCTATTTCTCCAACCTCATCTCATAATAATTTATTCTATTTTTAATTTTAAAATGCCCACTATACCCTAGTTGTACTGGCTTTTATTGTTCTTGCCTCTTAAACATACTGCATGAATTTTCTATTGCTATATAACAGATTGCTACACACTTCATAGTTTAAAACACACCCATTTGTTATCTCACAGTTTCTGTGTGTCAGGAGTTCAAGCATAGCTTAGATGGATCCTAAATTGGTACTGGGAGTGGGGTACTGCTACAAGGATACTTGAAAAAGTGGAAGCAACTTTGGAACTTTGGCAGAGGTTGGAATGGTTTGGAGGGCTCAGAAGACTGGAAAATGTGGGAAAGTTTGGAACTTCCTAGAGACTTATCCAATGGCTTTTGCCAAAATGCTGATAGTGATATGGACAGTGAAATACAGGCTGAGGTGGTTTTAGATGGAGATGAGGAATTTATTGAGAACTAGAGTAAAGGTTACTGTAGCCTTGCTTTAGCAAAGAGACTGACAGCATTTTGCCCCTGCCCTAGAAATCTGTGGAATTTTGAACTTGAGAAAGATGATTTGGAGTATCTGGTGGAAGAAATTTGTAAGCAGCAAAGTGTTCAAGAGGAACTAGAGCATAAGAGTTGGTAACATTTGCAGCCTGACAATTCAGTAGGAAAAAAACAAACAAACATTTGCTGGAGAGAAATTCAAGCCTACTGCAGAAATTTGCACAAGTAGTGAGGAGCTGAATGCCAATCACTAAGACAATGGGGAGAAAGTGCCAGGGCATGTCAGAGACCTTCACAGCAGGCCTCCCATCACAGGCCCAGAGGTCTGGGAGGAAGTATGGTCTTGTGGGGTGGGTCCAGGTCCCCCCTGCTCTGTGCAGCCTTGGGACATGGGGCCCTACATCCCAGCTGCTTTAGCTCCAGCCATGGCTAAAAGGGGCAAAGGTACAGCTTGGGCCATTGCTTCAGAGAGTGCAAGTCCCAAGCCTTGGTGGCTTACATATGGTGTTGACCCTGTGGGTGCATAGAAGTCAAGAATTGAGGTTTGGGAATCTCTGCTTAGATTTCAGAGGATGTAGGGAAATGCCTGGATGTCCATGCAGAAGTTTGCTGCAGGTGTGAAGCCCTCATGAAGACCCTCTGCCAGGTCAGTAGGGAAGGAAAATGTGGGGTTGGAGCCTCCACACAGACTCCCCACTGGGGCATTGCCTAATGGAGCTGTGAGAAGAGGGTTACCATCCTCCAGACCTCAGAATCATAGATCCACTTATAGCTTGCACTGTGCACTTGGAAAAGCTGCAGACACTCAGCACTAGCCTGTGGAAGCAGCCAGGATGGGGGCTACACCCTGCAAAGCTACAGGGGTGGAGCTGCCCAAGGCCATGGGAGACTACCACTTGCATCAGCATGATCAGGATGTGAGACATGGAGTCAAAGGAGATCATGTTGGAGCTTTAAGATTTGACTGCCCCATTGGATTTCAGACTTGCATGGGGCCTGTAACCCCTTTGTTTTGTCCAATTTCTCCAATTTGGAATGACTGTATTTACCCAATGCCTGTACCCCCATTGTATCTAGGAAGTAACTAACTTGCTTTTGATTTTACAGGCTTATAGGTGGAAGGGACTTGCCTTGTCTCAGATGAGACTTTGGACCGTGGACTTTTCAATTAGTGCTCCAATGAGTTGACTTTAGGAGATTATTGGGAAGGCATGGTTTTGAAATGTGAAAAAAACATGAGATTTTGGAGGGGCCAGAGACAGAATGATATAATTTGCTTCTGTGTCCCCACCCAAATCTCACCTCGAATTTTAATCCACATAATACCCATGAGTCAAGAGAGGGACCAGGTGGCAGTATTTGGATTATGGTGGCAGTTTTCCCCATGCCATTCTCATAATAGTGAGTGAGTTCTCATGAGATCTGATGGCCTTTTAAGCATCTAGAAATGCTTTTTAAGCGAGCGTTTCCCTGCCTGCACTCATTCTCTCCTGCTGCCCTGTGAAGAAGGTGCCTGCTTCTCCTTTGCCTTCCACCATGATTTTAAATTTCCTGAGGCTTCCCTAGCAATGGGGAACTGTGAGTCAATTAAACCGCTTTCCTTTATAAATTACCCTGTCTTGGGTATTTCTTGATAGCATTGTGAGAATGGACTAATACAGGTCCTCTGTACATGGTCTCAAAAGGCTGCAATCATGTTGCCTTTCAAGACTGTGGTCTCTTCTGAAGTTCAGTTGTTCTCTGGCAGGCTCATATGTTTTTGGCCGAATTCACTTCTGAGGTTACAGGACTGAAGCCTCTATTGTCTTGTAGGCTATTGGAGGAGAGTTGCTTTCAACTTGAGGCTGGTCTCAGATTCTAGCCACAAGGCTGTCTCAGAGCATGGCTGCTACCTTTCCCAAAGCCAGCAGATAAATTTTTATGACCTCAGGTGAGCAGACATAATTCTTACCTAATCAGATCTGGCCCAGCCAGAATACTCTCCCTTTTGATTAACTTGAGCTAACTGAGCTTAATTACATCTACATAACTTCTTTTGCCATGTAACATAACATAATCACAAGAACGATGTTGCATCTTATTCACAGATTGAGCTGACATGTGAGAGGAGGATTAAAATACAAGGTGTATAAATGAGAGAGTAGGAATCTTAGGGCCATCTTAAAATTCTGCCTTCCACACACACTAAGCTCACTCCTGTATTTTCCTTTGCATTATCTGATCCCTCTGCCTGATTCTTAATCTCTACATGGCTGGCTCTAATTGTTAGCCTGGTTTCATCTTAAAAGAGACCTTCTTAGAGATATTTGTCTTAACAATCCAGTCTAATCATTAGGGATTCAAACATGAATAAGATATGTTTTGTGTTTTAGGTAGAATTATATAGTGGTAGAGTGAAAGATGGATTTGAATACTTTAAAACTAGAAACCAAAATATCAAATAGGAGATATTTATAATAGCATAATGTAGGAACATTAAAGATGAAGAAATAGAGGATTGGGAATTGGGGGAAGAAAATACCTTCAATTTGAGTTAAATTTGAATTGAGATGATTTTATGGCTTAAAGTCTAAATAACTGGTCCAGGGTCACAAAGGTAATATTTTGTACGATGAAACCCTTAAAGTATTTTATATTATTTGTAAGAAATTCACAACTTTGGTAACTTGCCTTTTATTCTTTCCTTTTTTTTTTAAGTTAGCACTTGCTCATGTAATTATTATTATTATTTTAGAGACATAATCTCAGTCTGTCACCCAGGCTGAAGTGTGGTGGTTCAGTCATAGCTCACTGCAGCCTTGGATTCCTAGGCTCAAGCAGTCCTTCCACCTCAGCCTTCTGAGTAGTTAGGACTACAGGTGTGTACCACTACTCTTGGCTATTTCTTTTTTCTAGAGACCAAGTCTTGTTATGTTGCCCAGGCTGGTCTTGAACTCCTGGCCTCAAGTGATCCTCCCACTTCAGCCTCCTAAAGTGCTAGGATTACAGGCTTGAGCCACAGCCCTTGGTGCCTTTATTCTTTATATTGATATTTTGAAAAAATGATCACACAGTCATCAAGAGGCATTTATTTTGGGAATATTATTTCCACTGTAAAGAACTAGAAAAATTGACACAATATATAAAACAGCTGTTTTTAGTTGTTGGACATTAGGCCATACAGGTCTGTAAATTCAGAGAGAAGCGCAACAAATGAGGTGAGCCCTACAATTACCCACCTATGTGTTTGAAAGTGGTTTATGGGCTACAGAGCAGTGAGAGAGTTCTTGATGAGTTAAGGAGATAGAGTTTACATTTCAGGTAGCTCGAGGTTGCTGGGATTTCTAGGTCAGGGTATTGGAGGGTTGGGAACTGCACACAGTGAGGCTAGGGAAAGACCCACTGAAAAGCAATATTCTGAGCAATTTCAGGAGCTCACACAGAGTAGGGAATGTTTTATATTCCCAACAGCATAAAGAAGAGACCCAAATTGTAAGATACAAGGCATTGGATAGAGTACCCAGAAGAGTCTCTCCTTAATAATGGGGATAATGTGGCCTTGTAAAAAGATTGTTCTCGAATTATCCTAACAAAGTTTAAAGGAAAGCTCAAAGTAATGAAACTGATCTGCAGATTAATTAACTATGTTCCAGTTATAAAGAATGTAACAAATCCCGGCACCTCACAATGTAAAATTCACAGTGTTCACCAAACAGTGAAAGGTTATTTTGCATGTAAAGAAGTTATAATCTGGAGAAAAATAAATAAATCAATAGAAACAAATGGAGAAATGACAAGAGATAATAGATTTAGCAGCCAAGTTGTTTACAAAATAACTGTTATATTATGTAAATATAAAACAGTGTTATAAAATGCTCAAGCATGTAAAGGGATACATGAGCATGAGGAGAGAAATGTAAGAAACAAATGACTCATGTGGAACTTCTGAAGATAATGAATATGATAGCTGAAATATACTAGATAAGATATATATCAGAGATAGGACTGAAGCAGAAAAGATCAGTGAACTTGAGAATCTAGCAATAGAAACTAAAATGAAGTACAGAAAGAAGAAAGATTGGAAAAAAATAGAAAAGAGCATCAGTGAGCAGAGACCAACTCAGCCACTGATATATGTGTAACTGACATCCTGAAAGGGAGTGAGGAATGTAGAAAAATTAGTTGAGAAAATAATGTTTGAAAACTTTCAACATATGATGGAAACTCTAAGCCCATAGATCCAGTAAGTTGAATAAATTGTATGCAAAATAAACTTAAAGGAGCCACATTGAGGCATATTAAAATTATTGAAAATCAATGATGTAACAAAAATTTTAAAAGCAGCCAGAGAAAAATGACATATTACTTACCAGAGTAATATATATAAAATAATAAAACCAGACTTTTTCTCATAAACTAGGTGAGTCCAAAGTGATGAGATGATATCTTTAAAGCACTAAAAGAAAAAAACTATGAAATTTTAATTTTATTCCCAGTTAAAATATATTTCAGAAGTGACGGTGAAGTAAAAGCTTTTCAGGCAAACACAGACATGATTCATTGTAAACACATCTTTCTCATGGAAAGATTAAAGGAAGTTATTCAGGCAGAAGGCAAAAATGATATCAGATGGAAAATTTGCTCTACCAAAAAATGAAACGTTCCACAGTGACAAATAGATGAATAAATATAAGGGAAATTTGTCTGATTGGTTTTTAATCTTCTGTATACAGCAAAACTATTAAAATGTATTGTGTGATTTATAACATGTAGACTTAATATATATGGCAACAATAGTACAAAAAATGATAGGAGTAACTGGAAGTTTACGGTTCTAGGTTTTCATAATATGTGTGAAGTGGTTTGAGTTACTTAAAATGCTTTTTAGAGTAATTTTAAAAGATAAAGTAAATGAACTCTTACATGTCTATAATTGTCATACTGATTTTCTTACATGTGAGTGATATATTGCTTGGTAATAGGATTCTTGATTCATAGTTTTATTATAAGAATAACAAGACAATTTAAATTTAATGCAGTTTAATTGAACAAAGAATAATTCATGAATCAGGCAGCACTCAGAACTAGAAGAGGTTCTGAGAACTCTGCCCAGCAGCATGAACAGTGAGCTTTTATTGGTTCAACACAGAAGCAAAGTAGAGAAACCATCTGATTGGCTACAATGAGGTATTTACATTATTTGGGCATAGTGCAAAAAGGCATTTGCCTTATTTGGGCATGTTGTGAGAAGCTGGCTGCCTATAATTGACTGAAACCTGGCTGCTTGTCATTGGCTGAAACTTGGCTGTTTGTTATACTCCTGAGTTACATTTTGGTTTGTTACTTGGTAGCAACTCACAGTGTAGAGATAGCCTCTGGCTAACGGCTCTCTGCTTATTTTTGAAATTACTGTTATTTTTTTATTTTTGATTTCAATAACTTTTTGGGGAATAGGTGGTTGCTTACATTAATAAGTTCTTTAGTGGTGATTTCTGAGATTTTTGTGCACCTATCGCCCAAGCAATGTACACTGTACCCAATGTATAGTCTTTTAACTTTCAATCCCCGACCCTTCCTCTTGAGTCTCCAAAGTCCATTATATCATTCTGTATCCTCATAGCTTAGCTCCCATTTATAAGTGAGAACGTACGATGTTTGGTTTTCATTCCTGAGTTACTTCACTTATGGTAATGGTCTCCAGCTCCAACCAGGTTGCTGTGAATGCCATTATTTCATTCCCTTTTATGGCTGAGTAGTATTCCATTGTGTGTGTGTGTGTGTGTGTGTGTGTGTGTGTGTGTGTGTGTATGTGTATTTTTTATTATTGATCATTTTCTTGCTCATTGATTGATGGGCATTCGGGCTAATTCCATATTTTTGCAATTGCAAATTGTATTGTACTGCTATAAACATGCATGTGCAAGTGCTTTTTCATATAATACTTCTTTTTCTCTGGGTAGATGCTTGGAAGTGGGATTGCTGGATCAAATGATAGATCTACTTTTAGTTTTTTAAGGACTCTCCACACTGTTTTCCATAGTGGTTGTACTAGTTTACATTCTTACCAGCAGTGTAAAAGTGTTCCCTTTCCACCGCATCCTTGCCAATATCTATTATTTTTTAATTTTTAAATTATGGCCAGTCTTCTAGGAGTAAGATGTTATTGCACTGTGGTTTTGATTTGCATTTCCCTGATCATTAGTGATGTTGAGCATTTTTAAATATGTTTTTTGGTGATTTGTATATCTTCTTTTGAGAATTCATATCCTTAGCCCACTTTTTGATGGGACCGTTCATTTTTTCCTGCTGATTTGTTCAAGTTTCTTGTAGGTTCTGGATATTAGTCCTTTGTTTGCATAGTTTGATACATAGTTTGTGATGATTTTCTCCCACTCTGTGGGTTGTCTGTTTACTCTGCTGATTATTTCTTTTGCTGTGCATAAACTTTTTAGTTTGCCTAAGCGAAGTCTTCATGAACAAGAACTTTGCTTAAGCCAGTTTCTAGAAGGGCTTTTCCAGTGTTATCTTCTAGAATTTTGATGGTTGCTGGTGTTAGATTTAAGACTTTGATTTGTCTTGCATTGATTTCTGTATAAGGTGAGAGATGAGGATCCAGTTTAATTCTCCTATATGTGGCTTGCCAGTTATTCCAGCACTATTTGTTGAATAGGGTATCTTTTCCCCACTGTATATTTTTGTTTGCTTTGTTGAAGATCAGATGACTGTATGTATTTGGCTTTATTTCTGGGTTCTCTCCTCTGTTCCATTGGCTTATGTGCCTATTTTTATACCCATACCATGCTGTTTTGGTGACTGCAGACTTATAGTATAGTTTGAAGTTGGGTAGGGTGATGCTCCAGATTTGTTGTTTTTCAATAGTTTTGTTCTGGCGATGCAGGCTCCTTTTTGATTCCATATACATTTTAGGATTGTTTTTTTCTAGTTCTGTGAATTTGTAGATTTGTCATTTTCACAATATTGATTCTACCCATTCATGAACATGGGATGTGTTTCCAGGTGTTTGTGTCATCTATGATTTCTTTCAGCAGGGTTTTTTTTTTTTTTTTTTTTTATAGGTTTCCTTGAAGAGATCTTTCACCTTTTTGGTTAGATGTATTCCTAAGTATTTCTTTCTTTCTTTCTTTCTTTCTTTCTTTCTTTCTTTCTTTCTTTCTTTCTTTCTTTCTTTCTTTTTTTTGAAGCTGTTGTAAAAGGGGTTGAATTCTTGATTTGATTCTCACTTTGGTTGCTATTAGTGTATAGCAGTGCTAGTGATTTGTGTATATTGATTTTGGCACCTAATCCTTTACTGAATTAATTTTCCAGTTCTAGGAGCTTTTTGGATGAGTCTTTATTGTTTTCTAGGTATACTATCATATCACATCCTTGTGTTGTTCCAGTTCTCAGGGGGAATGCTTTCAACTTTCCCCCATTCAGTATAATCTTGGCTGTGGGTTTGTCATAGATGGCTTTTATTACCTTAAGGTATGTCCCTTCTATGCTGATTTTTCTGAGGGTTTTAATCATAAAAGGATGCTGGATTTTGTCAAATGCTTTTTCTGCATCTATTGAGATGACATTTTAAATTCTGTTTATAGAATGTATCACATTTATTTACTTGCCTATATTGAACCATCCCTGAATCCCTGGTATGAAACCCACTTGATCATGGTAGATTATCTTTTTGATATGCTGTTGGATTCAGTTAACTAGTATTTTGTTGAGGATTTTTTCATCTGTGATCATAAGGTATACTGGTTTTGGTTTTCTTTTTCTTTTTTTTAATACCCTTTTCTGGTTTTGGTATTAGGGTGATACTGGCTTCATAGAATGATTTAGGGATGAATCCTTCTAGTCTTTATCTTTTGAAATAATGTCAGTAGGATTAGTACCAGTTCTTTCTTGAATGTCTGATATAATTCATTGGTGAATCCATTTGGTCCTGGAATATTTTTTGTTTGCAATTTCTTATTATCCTTCTGATATCACTGCTTGTTATTGGTCTGCTCAGAGTTTCTATTTCTTTCTGTTTTAATATTGGATGGTTGCATATTTCCAAGAATTTATCTATCCTCTAGGTTTTCTAGTTTGTGTGCATATAGGTGTTCATAGTAGTCTTGAATGATCTTTTCTATTTCTGTGATATCTGATGTAATATCTCCCATTTCATTTCTAATTGAGTTTATTTGGATATTCTCTCTTTTGGTTAATCTCACTGATGTGATTTGACTGTGTCCCCACCCAAATCTCATCTTGAATTGTAGCTCCCGTAATTCCCATATGTTGTGGGAGGAATCCGGTGGGCGATAATTGAATCATGGGGGCAGCTTCTCTTATACTGTTCTCGTGGTAGTGTATAAGTCTCACAAGACCTGATGGTTTTATAAAGGGAAACCCCTTTCACTTGATTCTCTTTCTTTCTTGTCTGCTGCCATGTAAGATGTGTATTTCACCTTCTGCCATGATTGTCCCAGCCATGTGGAACTGTGAGTTCATTAAGCCTATTTTAAAAAAAATAAATTACCCGTTTTCAGGTATGTCTTTATCAGCAGCAAGAAAATGGACTAATATACTTGCTACTGATTTATCGATTTGTTTATTTTTTCAAAGAACTGGCTTTTTTATCATTTACCTTTTGTTGTTGTTGTTGTTTTAATATCATTTAGTTCTGCTCTGATCTTGGTTATTTCCTTTCTTCTGCTGGGTTTGGGTTTGGCTTGTTCTTTCTCTAGTTCCTTGAAGTGTGAGCTTAGATTGTCCAAAGGTGCTGTTTCAGACTTTTTCATGTAGGCATTTAATGCTATGAACTTTCCTCTTAGCATCACTTTTGTTGTATCCCAGAGGTTTGATAGTTTGTATCACTATTATTGTTCAGTTCAAACAATTTTAAAATTTTTATATTCATTTCATTGTTGACCTAATGGTTATTCAGGAGTAGATTATTTAATTTCCATATATTTGCATGGTTTTGAAGGTTCCTTTTTTTCCAATTTTATTCCACTGTGGTCTGAGAGAGCACTTGATGTAATTTCAGTTTTTTTCAATTTATTGAGATTTGTTTTGTGGCCTGTCATATATGGTCTTTTTTGGAGAATGTTTTATGTGATGATGAATAAAATGTATATTCTGTAGTTGTTGGGTAAAAAAATGTTCTGTAAATATCTGTTAAGTCCATTTATTATAGGGTATAGTTTAAGTGTATTGTTTCTTTGTTGCCTTTCTGACTTGATGATCTGTCTAGTGCTCTCAGTGGAGTATTGAAGTCCCCTACTATTATTGTGTTGCTGTCTATCTCATTTCTTAGGTCTAGTAGTACTTGAGAACTCCTGCATATATATTTAGGATTGCGATATTTTCCTGTTGGACTAGTCCTTTTCTCATTACATAATGTCCTTCTTTGTCTTTTAAAACTGTTGTTGCTTTAAAGTTTGTTTTGTAAGAATAGCTTCTCCTGCTTGCTTTTGGTGTCTATTTGCATGGAGTTTTTTTTTTTTTCACCCCTTTACCTTAAGTTTACATGAGTCTTTATGGGATAGATGACCCTCTGAATTATTTTTCTGGTGATTCAGAGATTTATTCTTGATTTGGATCCATTGCTGGCGAGCTAGTGTGATCTTTTGAGGGTGTTAATGGTCCTTGTTTTGTCATATTACCAGAGTTGTTTTTTGGTTCCTTCTCATTTGTCTAGAATATGTCAGAGGAATGATTTGGGGCTCAAGAGCTTCTATTCATATTCTTTTATCCCACAGGATGCTCTCTTGATGTGGTGTTCTTCCCCTTCCCCTAGGAATGGGGCTTCCTGAGAGCCAGACTGCAGTGATTATTATTTCTCTTCTGGGTCTAGCCACCCAGCAGAGCTACTGGGCTCTGGGCTGGTACCGGGGAGTGTCTGCAAAGAGTCCTGTGATGTGTTCCATCTTCAGTTCTAGCAGTAGATACCAGCACCTTCTCCAGTGGAGGTAGCACAGGAGTGAAGTGAACTCTATGAATGTCCTTGGTTATAGTTTTGTTCATTGCTCTGGTTTTCTCAATGCTGGTTGTGTTAGCAGTGAAGTTATCACATGGACAGACTCAGTACCTTTTGTTAGCTAGGATGCTACAGGCAGTGGAATTAGCTGTTGTTTTCTTCTTCCTTGGGGTGGGATTGTTCTTTTATGAGTTGCTGTAATGGCTTGAGTTGGTTGGCCTCTAACCAGGCGGTGGCACTTTCAAGAGACATCAGCTGCATAGTATGGCGGGATATAAGCTTGCTTTAAGGTTGCCTGGATAAGTATTCAGGTTTCTCAGGTGATAGGTGGGGCCATAGAGCTCTCAAGAGATTATGTCTTTTGTCTTTGGCTACATCAGTTGGTGGGTTAGGTGTGTCTGAGCTTAGAATCTCCTTGGACAGGACTTGCTGTGGCTACTGTGGGGGATGGGAATGTGGTTCTCAGGCCAATGGAGTTATGTTCTTAGGGGGATTATGGCTGCCTCTGGTACGTCATACAGGTCACCAGGGAAGTGGGGAAAAGCTGGCAATGACGGGTCTCACTCAGCTCCCACGCAGCCAGCAAAGCCAGTCTAACCATGCCCCTCCAACAGCACTGAGTTTATATTCAGGGAGCCTGTGAGCAGTGCTGAGGTCTTACCCCAGGCTACAAGCCTCCCCTCTGAGAGTTAATAAAGCATTCAGGGCTTTCAGGCTTTGCCCCTCCCTGCCTGCCACCATTTCTGTGCTCATGTCTACACTTCCCATTCACCCCCACCCCAAATTCTGCCCAGGAAAATTCACACTTTGTCAAAATTATTACAGAACTTCAGCTGGAAGTTTCTTTCTCCCTGTGGTCCTTCCCCAGTTCCACTTGCAGCCCTCCCACAGATCTCTGTGAGATAAAGTCAGAAATGGCTCTCCTAGATTCCTTGGAGATTGAGAGTGCCTTGACAGGCCTGTTTCTGCTGCTGCTTCTACTTTTTTTTGTTTTGAGACAGAGTCTTACCAGGCAGATATGTAGTGGCATGATCTTGGCTCACTGCAACCTCTGCCTCCTGGGCTCAGGTCATCCTCCCACCTCAGCCTCCAAGTAGCTGGGATTACAGGCATATGCCACCATGGCTCACTAGTTTTTGTATTTTTAGTAGAGGTGGGGTTTTACCATGTTGGCCAGGCTGGTCTCGAACTTTTGGCCTCAAGTGATCCACCCACCTCGGACTCCCAAAGTGCTGGGATGACAGATTTTTTTATATTCTAAAAATAAATAAATAAATAAATAATCCGGGTGTGTTGGTACATCCCTGTAGTCCCAGCTACTTGGAAGGCTGAGGTGGGAGGATGGCTGGAGCCTGGAGGTGGAGGTTGCAGTGAGCCAAGATGGTGCCACTACAATCAAGCCTGGGTGACAGAGCTAGACCTTGTCTCAAAAAAAAAAAAAAAAAAAAAAAAATCTTAGAGTTCAAAAACCATCAGATTATCTTTAAATACGTGCCATTTAAGTTATTTCTTCTTGGGAACAAGTGAGCTCTTTTAATCCAAGTGTAATTTCAGATCAGGAGAGCTTCTGTCTATTATTTCTTTGATCATCACATCTTCATTTGTTTTTATTCCATTATTCACAAACTGACAAATTTAAACCTGTACTTGATACCTATTAGGATTTATTTTTATTGTGTTTTCTTCACTCGATTTTCTAAAACACATATTTACTTTTCTTCAGTGTCTTTTTCATTTTTCAACTGAACTTTAAAATTCAAGAACTCTTTCTTTTAATTCTAGACACTATTTTTATATATTCTAATTTCATATTTATAGGAGATTACAGTACATTTTCCCCATTTTTTTGTGTGTCCTCCATTATTTTTACCTCCACTACTCTTGCTGATCATCTAAGTTTCTTTCTTTTAAGCAGCTGTCTCATAAAATTGTTTGTTGATCCTTATAATTTATATTAACGGGCATTCATATTATTGGGCATGGGATCCTTTAACACCTGTACTGCTTAGGTTTTAGAGTCTCTAAGAAAATGGTAATTAAACAACAATACATAATTAAATGGTGGCGTTTAGCTCCAGGTGCTTTTAGTGGAATTTAGGCTTAGAAAAGGAAATGTTTTTTATGTTTTGATGCAATCAGGGATGGATTGTACTTAACCCAATACTACAGTGTAAAGGGATGCTTGGGCTCGCTCAGTAAACAGGAGAATTTTCTTTCCTTGCTTATGGTTATCCATAAGTCTGTGACATTTGTTCTAAGTTATGTAGGAAAAGGTAGCCTAGAAGAGGCTCTGACCACTGTCCAGTAAGTCTTAGGACAGAATTGCGTCTTCTTTTTTAGGACTTAAAATCTCAGATAATTCTAGGTTCTTTCTAACCTCCCAGAGTAGACTTCAGTTATTTTCTAGAATAAGTAGCCACACCAGGGACTTAGGAAGAAGGAACAGAGAATATGGACATAGGCTGCCATCTTCCCAAAATCATGAAATGATTTGTATCATTTTATAACAACATTTATGGAACTATAGTCTTAGGGCTCTGTGGCAGTTCTTGCCAACAGTAAGTACTCCACTCTGTGTTAAATAGAACAGTAAGTTCTCCTTAGCATAGATTTGGTTCTATCTTGTTTGGTTGTCTCCAGTAAGGTATATTACAGAATAACTAATGGGATATGCTAGATATTCCCCCTTATTTAAGTGTTGCTATTTTTGCCAAGACAGAGTTGTTTTAGTGGGTATCTTTTAACTGAACTTTATTTCTTTGGTATATCCATCTGAAAAAATGGAGAATTTATTCAGAATTACATAAGCAGCTGGAGATTTTACTGAGTCATTTTGATCACTAATATAGGAGTTAACTGCAATTCAACAGTGTTCTCAGCAGCAGACATTATTTTACTTCAAAGTCCTAGCAGTTTTAGAAGAGAATCTAATTATATTTTCTGAAAAGTATTTGGAAATTGTTTTCCACTTGTGCAGTTTTAAATACAGTAATCACATCCCTTTCCTTCCCTCCATAAAATTTCTCACCAAATCATATATTATTTAATCTATATTATTTGCTACTTTCTTGAGCAGCCTTAAAGGGGGGAAAAAAAAACAGTTTGGAGGAGGGACAACTGGTACTGCTTTTAAGATCAAACTCATGTCAATTTTGTAATGTTGCATGGCTCTCCTGATCACACCTCTGTGGAGCAGGACCTAGAAACAGGGATCAGACAAGAAACTAGAAATTAAGTCTAGGCCATGAAAGATTTAGGAGAGGAAAAGTGTACATAGAAGAAAATGAAAGATTCACTTTTATAAGCCCTTTGAAATATTTTGAAAACCGTTTGTTAAAACTTATTATATTAAAATTAAAAACAGGTATTAATCTTAATACATGCAATATTGAGTTTGCTTTGATTTTTGGGGGGATATATGTCAGTACAAATAAAGACATATACCTCAACTCTTCCTGTGTGTTCTACTGTGCCTCACCACACATTCTCCTTCTTCCTATTCCACTCCACCCTTTAAAAATCGAATTATTTTATATCCCTTTATAATTTAACATTTATAGAACAATAGTCTTAGGGCTCTGTGGTAGTTCTTGCCAACAGTAAGTTCTCCACTTTTCCACTTCTTTTCCAGATTTTGACTTCATAGTAACTGCATGAAACTTTGAAATTGAAATATATTTAGTAATCATGTTATTTTAACATTTCTGGAAGCAAAAGGCCTAAAAAGGTATAAGAAGCAAGTGTACATTTCATAAGTTCAAGTTAGAAAAGACTTAATGGAGTACTTCAAATTGAAAACCATTTGTTTTATTTATCTTAACATGTCATGAAATTAAATCCTACTTATTTTTATAAATTATTTGGCAACTAGGAAGTGTGAAGATAAGATATGTAATTTGCAGTTAAATTCTTAGAATTGCCTCTCCTTTCTGATGAACATTTCAACAAATCAGTTAGTATTATTATGGGATTCTAAATGGGGAAATAATCTTTCATTTTTATTTAAAAAGCTTGTTTTTTCTTACAGACAATTTGGAAAATAAGATATGGATGAATAATGAAAATTCACTTGTCATACAGAGATGTGTTTTAATATATTTTATCTTAGTTTTTATGTATGTGAGTGTATTAGTTTGTTCTCACACTGCTATAAAGAAATACCTAAGACTGGGTAATTTATGAAGAAAAGAAGTTTAATTGACTCACAGTTTCACAGGGCAGGGGAAGCCTCAGGAAACTTTCAATCACAACAGAAGGGGAAGCAAACATGTCCTTCTTCACATGGCAGCAAGAAGGAGAAGTGCCAAGCAAAGGAGGAAAAGGCTCTTATAAAACCATCAAAACTTACTCACTATCACAAGAACTGCATTAGGGTGCATGCCCCCATGATTCAATTACCTCCCACTGGGCCTCTCCCATGATGTGTGAGGATTATAGGACGTACAATTCAAAATGAGATTTGGGTGAGGACAAAGCCAATCCATATCACAAGTCACTATAAAAATGAAACAGAATCATACTGTGCATTTTATTTCTTCATTTTCATGAAAATTTTCTCATGCCAATAATGTTTTATAAAATTTTACTTATAGTAATGATATTCTAATATAAATATATACACACACAGGTAGCACAATTTAATTATTTTCTATGGTTAAACATTTAGATTGTTTATAAATTTTATTATATATAATATGATGGTAAATATCCTTGAGTAAAATATCTTTGTGCACATCTATCTTTTTTTAGGTTAAATTGGTAGAGGTGAAAAAGCTTGATCAAAGCACATAATATCACTAATATTTGATTAGGAAAGTATTCTGAATTGATCTTTGAAAGTTTACAAAATTCAGAAAAGGATTAAAAAATTTAAATAGACCATTATTTCACTATTTAGAGATGAATTTTATTAAAAAATATTTAAAACTGGAATTTAGTCTGCCTAGGGTTTGTTATCTACTTTTTAAAACAGTGCAACATATTAAAATAATAATATAATTTTTCATGTTACTATTTTCTGAGAATATGATTTTGAAGATCTTTTAAAATTTTATTATATAGATAGACTCTAATTTATTTAACAGTGTTTTTCAGTTAAATATTAGGTGCTTTCAATTATTTGCTTTTATATCAATGGAATAATGAATATCATTACACATACATATAACATTTATTCTCCTAGTATAGGTATCTAGAAGTGGAATTTCTGAAAGGGAAGAAAATTTTTTTAACATTCTTTACACATACTACCAACTGATTTTTCAAAATATTTTTGTTAATTTACATTCCTGATGCAAAGCCCCTCACCAACCATTATGGTTTGAAAACATGCCAGTTTGATTGATAAAACATGTTAGCTCCTTGCTATTTGAATTTTCATTTCTATAAATACTAAAGAAGTTAAACATATTTCGTATGATCAATGGTCAATTTTATTACTTTTAAAATCATCTTTTCAAGACCTTTGTATAATTTTCACTTACTATGCTATTTTTCTTATTGATATGTAGAGTCTTTGCATATTAAGGATATTATTTGTTGTATTTATTTTAAATAATTTTCCAAAGTTTTCACTTCTTTTAGAATTTTAGTAACAATGTTCAAATACAAGGGTTAAATTTTTCTAATGAAATCAATTCTAGAAATCATTTCTTCTATTATATTTACTACTATTTTTATTAGAAATGTCTTTAAAAGAAAATGCCTATTTTTCCCACAGAAGACTTTAATTCACATATTTGGTTTTCAGAAATATAAACTCACTTTCCATCTTAATTTATTGAGTAATACACTTTTTTAAAAATAAAGTTTTGTTGCTTCTTTTTCATGTGTTTACATAATAAAGATTATATATTAAGTTCTGAACTAGAACTATTCATTCTATTATTCTTGCATGAGTCCTATAGTGTTTTATTTTTCATAGTACTTATATTCTTTTTCATACATTTCCTTAGCTCTTTTCTTCTTTTATTTTCTGGTGTTTTTTAAATTCATGTCACCATCTTTCCTCTCAGATCCAGCTAAGATTAATTTATTACTTTAACCATTTATTGAAAAGTATTTCTTGTTCAACAAATACCTGTTATGTATAGTTACAGTTTTAAATATAAAACATGACAGTTTAAGTCCTCACTTTATAACTTATATAAAGCATCCATAGATTATTACAATCCCAAGTACACTTTTATTTGAGGATGATTGGCCATCTTTGGAAAGTTCAGCTTTCTCAAACATTATTATGATATTTTTCTCCATTTAAACTATTTTTTCTTAGTTTCTTGACATTTATTTCTTTGTTTCTAATTAAATAGTTTTATTTCCCTAGGGTACCAACATTTCTTATTTAAGGTTATTGTCAGCTGTTTTAATTTTTGATTTTTAAATGTTTTAAATCACCTTCTTTTCCTATTATATATTCTAGAAATCTTTGCTTATAAATAGACTGTTAATTTTTATATTTATCTTATAACTAGTTGCTATACTTTACCTTCCTAAATTATAATTTTTTTTTTCAACCTGGCACAGAGCAAGACTCTGTCAAAAAACAAACAAACAAAAACTATCCTGAAAATTTGAAAAGAAAACAAATCAGCTTCTAAACTGTTTTTTAACATGACTCATAATAAATTCTATATCATATATATTTGTTCTTTATTTCTGAATAAGAGACTTAACAAAGTCATATTTACAACATGTAATACATATTTTGTATTCTACTTCATTTTTTTTGTTTGTTTTTTATTAGAAAAAGAAGAAAGAAAAAAGGGGGAGAGAGAACAGAATTCTTGCTCTGTTCCCCAGGCTGGAATACAATCTAGGAATAGGTATTAAAAACCTCCTTTATGCCGATAATTGTACTTAACAGCAGAGACAGGAAGGAATAAGGGAAGAAAATAACAAACAAACAGCCAACGAATATTTCATTTAAGTCTGTGAAATGCTATGCAAATGCTGAAGAGTGATTTACTTCCAATTATATAGTCACTTTCAGAATAGGTGTAATATGATACTGAGAAAAATGTATGTTCTGGAGACCTGGGATG
>CAUYLG010017228.1:0-29275 GCA_963573385.1 Cacajao melanocephalus
TGGAAACCATCATTCTCAGCAAACTGACACAAGAACACAAAATCAAACACCACATGTTCTCACTCATAGGCGGGTGTTGAACAATGAGAACACATGGACACAGGGAGGGGAGCACTACACACTGGGGTCTGTTGGGGGGAATTAGGGGAGGGACAGTGGGGGGTGGGGAGTTGGGGAGAGATAGCATGGGGAGAAATGCCAGATATAGATGAAGGGGAGGAAGGCAGCAAATCACACTGCCATGTGTGTACCCATGCAACAATCTTGCATGTTCGTCACATGTACCCCAAAACCTAAAATGCAATAAAAAAAGGGGGGGCAAAGGACATGAACAGATACTTCTAAAAAGAAGACATACGAGTGGCCAACAAGCATATGAAAAAATGCTCAATGTCACTAATCTTCAGAGAAATGTAAATCAAATCCACGTAAGATACCATGTCGCACCAGTCAGAACGGCTATTATTAAAAAGTCAAAAAATAACAGATGTTGGTGAAGTTGCAGAGAAAAGGGAATGCTTATATACACTTGGTTGGAATGGAATTTAAGTCAGCCCCTGTGGAAAGCAGTTTGGAGATTTTTCAAAAAACTAAAATTAGAATTACCATCCAAACTATTACTGGGTATATACCCAAAGAAAAATAAATCATTCTACGAAAAAAAAAAAAAAACGGCAGGAGGGCCAAGTCCTTCTCCTAAACCAGCAAATGCACATGGTGGGGCATAGCGGGAGTAGTGAGAGAGCACACATGTGCATAGCACAGATCCAGCACTGCCCTGGAGAACTGAGAATCAAACTGCACATTCTGATGTTGTGTCAATGGACTCTCCCCATAAATAGCATTTTGATCTCAGAGTCAGATAATTTAAATTTCTCCTATTTTTCTCATCACCCTCCCCTCAACTCCCACCTTTTTCATTTCTATTTTCTTCCTCACCTAAGTAAGCCTCACCCTTTTAAACATACTTGATAGGGTGCATACCTGGAAAAGGGGGTGAATTATTTATTTCAATGATTTAAAAATTATTTCAATTCTGCCAATAGTTTACCAAAGTAGAAACAACTTGGATGGGCAGGAGATATTCATCTTAGACATAGATCCAACTGATCTATCTCTGTTCCCTGCATGAGATGGCCCCTTACCCATTACAAGGATATCATTTCCCACCTACCCGACTTGCTTAAAAATCTCTGGAGCTTATTTCATAGATGAGGACTTTTGAGGGAAACTGCATCTTATTTGGAATTAACATGGTATTACTATATCCAAAGGAGCCCTCCTGGGTTTGAGGATAATCATGACCGATGCTGCATTTGTGCAGCAGAAAGTATCAGTGAGACACATGTTTTCACATGCTGCATTCAAGTCTCTCTAAGTAGGTAAAAGTAAACTGAACTGAAATAATCATGACAATTTAGTCAAAATACTCTATATTTCTTCTAGATTTAAGGACTAAGGATGGGAAAGGTGGGTATATGTTTTTAGTATGTTGCTTTACACTCTTCTAAAATACTTGAGATACTTGCAATGTTTCTTTTTCACTGTTTTATAATAGTACTAGACATAATTGCATTATATAAATGCTCTGTTATCTTAAAATTATCAGAGTCCATTTCTGACTAAAATATTTCATTATTTCTTTTTTACTTCCTTGCCTCCAGCTTTTTAATCAGGCTTTTATTGTCAGATTTCATTTTCCTCTTCAGAAATGGGTGGCGTGGGGAATCTGATCAGGAAGGGAAGGTGACGGGGGACACTTGGGGGGCACATGGGAGATGAGAAGGTCAACTCTCGGTGTCACTTCTAGTGTGGACTCACGGAGGTTAATCAGGTGCTCAGTACAAAGAAAGAAAGAAATAGGATTGGCTTCTGTGAACTCACACAGAGCAGGTCGTGGGTGGGCTTTTCCTCTGGGACAAAGGAAAAGCAGCAGAAAGTATCAGTGAGACACATGTTTTCACGTGCTGCATTCAGGTCTCTCTAAGTAGGTAAAAGTAAACTGAAGAACTGAAATAATCATCTTGACAATGTAGTCAAAATACTCTATCTTTATTCTAGATATAAGGACTAAGGGTGGGAAAGGTGAGCATGTGTTTTTAGTATGTGGGTGGGCTTTTCCTCTGGGACAAAGTCCCCAGCTGTGTTTAATGGGTATATGAAAACCACCTTTTGAATCTTTCAATCCAGACTGTTCTTATTGCTGTGATATCTTTGGGAACACAAATGGAGTTGAGTGGGTCCCAGAGGAAAAGCCCACCCACAACCTGCTCTGTGTAAGTTCATAGAAGCTGATACTCTTTCTTTCTTTTTTTTTCTTTTTTTTTTTTTTTTGCATTGAGCACCTGATTAACCTCTGTGAGTCCACACTAGAAGTGATACCGAGAAAGAGTTCACCTTCTCATCTCCCATGTGCCCCTCAAGTGTCCTCTGTCACCTTCCTTTCCTGAACTCAGGTCAGACAAATTTCCTCCTTTCCCAAACTTGAATGCCTCCCTTGCTCTAATGCTTACAGAATCCATATTAATTTGGGCAATATCCGAGGCTATCATGGTTTATATGTGGAACAGTTTGTAAGCTTTGCTGACATTCAAAAACAGGAGGCTTAGGTATACTGGAAAAAGCCCTGCCCTAGGGATCTGGATTGAGGTTGAAGTCATGCCCCCTCACACCTGGGTGGGCTAGGTATGCCCTTCAGGTGGTAGGGATAAAAACTTCAAATACTACTTCAAATATTTGAAGCAAATGCAGCTTCTTTGTTTTCTATAATAGATCTACTCTTTCCCATAAACATCTACCTCACTGGATACCAGGGCATGGACAGCACTCTTATACTTGTCAATATTCAGTATTAAAGCCTCTTTTCTTTTAAATGGGCTCCCTCCCCGACGATGCATTTACTTTTGTATCTTTCCAGGTTTCTCTCTCTCCCCAGAGGATCTTCCCAGCTTCCTCTGGATCTTCCCAGATTCCTCTCTTCCCCAGCGCTGGATATTTCCAGCTTCCCCTCTCTCCCCAGAGGATGGGGCTGATGTAATCATGTGGCAGCAAGGGAAAGGCATGCCAGAGCCCTCTGGATCCTCCGTGCATGGCTTGGTCACCTCCCAGATGAGGTGTCACTCAGTCCATGTGGGTCTTTGGAGCATTTTTCTGGCACACCCTCTCGTCCTGACCATTTGCCCCTGGTTGTGCCTTTTGTCTCTGTACAGCCTCCGTGCATCTTCAGACCTCTACCAATTCTCTGGTCTTCTTAGCACCAATATGTCTGCTTGTCAAGGCTCAAGGAAGTTTTCAGAGCCCATAGGATCAAGACCGTCACTACTGTCTCAACTTACATACTTCCAATACAGTCTTTTTCCCCCAGTGCTCCAAACAGTGATGGGAAAAAATTGGACTCTCTTTTGGACTTTTCTTAGCAGGATGCATATACTAAAAACCTGCCTCTCCAGTTCTCTTTTCTGTCTCCTTTTTTTGCAGTTCACTGGTGTGGAAGGATAAACATCCCACTTCTTTCTCACACCTGTAAAGGACTTCTTTTTATATCCTATTTACATATTCTCTTTTCATATCCTTTCTGAGGTGGCATTTGTAGTCTAAAGCCATCATGGTGGACAAGCTGCAGAGATAAAAATCTAGTTCACTCACAAACAAGATGCATCTGGAGAAATTCCAAAAATATTATCCCTCTCGCACCTAATTTTTCTCTCAATTTCCTCAGAAAACTTAAAAGGGGGGAGGCAGTAATAATGCCTGAGTCTACTCCCCAGAGGGAAGATCTCTGTGTCCCTCTTGAAATCAGTTTGGGTTAAAACTGAAGGAAGTGGAATTTCTCCAGATGCATTTATTCCTTAGAGGGTTTAGATCCTCAGAGGGCCTACAGTGACAGACAATCCTGCCTGCTGACTTTGGCATGACACAGCATGCAAAAACATGCATACACATGCATGCACACGGGTGCACACACACACACACACACAGAGCCATTCTCCCCTTGTACCCTCCTCTTTGGAAATGTCCTCCAATCTGTGTTAGGCTCAAAGAGCAAATAATAATAATAATAATAATAATTACAAGTCCAATATGCTAATTTTTCTTAAATGAGCCAAAAATCCTAAGAACAGACCCCAATAAATTGTCCTGGATGCTTGAATACTTCAGTAATGAAAATAGACCCTTATACTTGACAGGATGGAAAAGAGTGGGAAGAAGGGAGGCAGATAATAATCAATACACTAAATAAATAAGTAAATAATATTGTACCCGAGAAGCAGAGAAATGGAATAACGGAAACAATAGAATACACAGGACAAAAACACTTATTTTTATATCTTTGCTTTTCATATTTAAAGTAGTTTACTTATTCATATTTCTCGAATTAGTTTATACCTTCCCAGGGTTACAATAACCTTTAACGTCTAAGGAAAGGAATATTATCTCAGACCGGCTAAGATTGCAGATTGTGGTTTACTGATCAATGAATTCTTAGGGCCTGGGGCCTGCTTGAAACTTCTGGAGAGATTCAAACTTAATCCAGTAACCATCTCTCTGCCTTCTTTCCCTCCTTCGATTCTTCCTATCCACTTTTTAGAGCAAAATGCTGGAGGAGAAGTCAGTGGCAAGCAGCTAAGACAACATGGTATGTTTGGTTAGTGCATAAGGGATTTGGTTTGTCACACACTAAGGAATTTGATTTTTACCCAACAGGTGATCAAAGGACAAAAGTGACAAGGTGGTTTTAAGAACTGTCTCAGGAAACTAATCAGCAGAGTAAATTTACAAGATAATTTTCAAAAAATTTCCTAATTTATTTATGCCACACACCTTGTATAAAGAGTTCTAGAAAAAAAGTTAAAGAAGGAAGTTTTTATGGATAAAACATTGAAAAACAAATCCCAGATTTTTTTATAAGCTGAGATTAATGAGTCAGATTCTAATTAAACCATCAGTATTTAGCCATTTCCCTCACTCATAGAAGGGATCAGACATACCCACTCTGCTATTGCCTGGGAAGAATTGAAAGGTAGCCCGGTGATCTCTGCCCAGGTGTTCCCTCCATAATTTGATTACATTATAGGTGAAAGTGAAGGGATTTGGAAAATATAGTTAAGATCCCAAATCGGTTGAAAAGTTCATCGAAAAGGAAGATTATACTTGGTGGACCTGACTTAATTAGTTGGAAGCCTTTTTAAAGAGGGTTTGGACTTCACTGAGTCAGAAAGAGATTCTCCTGCTGGCATTGAAGGAACAAGCTGCCATTGGTTCTGCAGCTGCAAGGAAATGAGTTTTGCCATTAAGCACGTGTGCTTGGAAGAAGACTTTGAAACTCAGATGAGACCCTCGTCCCAGCTGATCCCTTGACTGCAGCTTTGTGAGACCCTGACCTGAGGATCCAGTTAGGCCAAGCCTGGACTCCTGATCCATGGAAACTGTAAAATAATAACAGCATGTTTTTTCAAGATTCTAAAATAGTGATAATTTGTTACAAACCAATAGAAAACAAATATACCCTTAGAATGATTTTTAAAAATGACATGGAACAGTGCCTATCTATAAAAACAGCCAGTAAGCATAATAGTTAAAGGCACAGAGCCTAAAGCCAGGCTACACGGGTTCATGTCCCAACATCACCCCTACTTGTATGACTCTGGGCATGTTCCCGTGTGCTTCCGTGCCTCAATTTCCACATTAAAATGAAAATAAACACAGGATTTCACTCATAGGATTATTTTGAGAAATAAAGGACTTCAGTTATGCAAAGTCCCTAGAAGGGCAGCCAGCACACAGTAAGCGCTCTGTAAATCATTAACTATCCTTATATGATGCTGCTCTACTAATTATCAGTGGACCTAGACATATCAAAGACTTTCTTTATATGCCCCTTGACAAATAAGAATGTCATCCTATTACAAACACTCAAGGCATTTGAGGAGATCAAATTTATCACTATGTTGAGTTTCAATAATCTATTTATCAGAAAAGATAAATAATGGATGAAACGATGCAAGAAATACAATCTTAGTTTTAAACTGAGAAAAATAGCAGGTGGAGACCTAACCATACCTGAGACTCTCTTAACGTCCTCTCTCCCCTAAGGTTTATATATCAGTCACAGTTTCAAAGTAATCACTATAATACATGAACAGCTGATGAAACTCATGTTGTAATTGCCACATGTTATTTCCAAGCAATTGCACAATGCAAAAGGTATATATTTATACAATAAAATAGAATGAACATACTTTGGGGAAGGCTACATTGCCATGAAAGATAAAAAAGACAGAAGAATAGGCAGGCAGAGATAGAGAAAGAGAGAGCGGGGAGAGATGGAAGAAAGAAGGAAATAGATGACTTGGTGCCCTCATCATGAGATGATACGTCTTGAATCCCCTGGGTCAAATGAATTGAATCTCTTTTTCTGAGATGGAATTTCACTCTTGTTGTACAAGCTGGAGTGCAATGGCACAATCTCAGCTCACTGCAACCTCCATCTCCTGGGTTCAAGTGATTCTCCTGCCTCAGCCTCTTGAGTAGCTGGGATTACAATGCCTGGCAATTTTTTTGCATTTTCAGTAGAGACAGCATTTCTCCATGTTGGTCAGGCTGGTCTCAAATTCCTGACCTTAGGTGATCTGGCCACCTCGGACTCCCATAGTGCTGTGATTACAGGCATGAGCCACCACGCAGGCCCTGGACTGAATCTTAAAAAAAATAAGTGAAGCTTCTTCTGAAGCAATAGAAATTGTTGAGCTACAGCTTTTTTAAAAAATCAGGCAAACTAAAAATGGAAAAACATCTTAAGATATCCAACTAGAAGAATTTAGCTAGGAAAAGGAAAAAGTCAGTTGTGAAATGAAGTGCAGCATTGCTAAAGACTAGCTATCTCTGAATTGCATGGGTGAGCTTTTAAAAATTAGAGATACATCGTCTTTATCCCAGAGATTCTGACCTTGGAGGTCTGGAGAGCAGACCAGGAAACTGTATTTTTAAAAAGCTGTTTATTTATTAGTTAAGGTAAAATAAGTTAGAGAAACAATCAGATTCCAAAGTGTCAGTAGATTAGCACAATAGAAATTAATTTCTTGCTCATAGGATGGTTCAGGGTGAGGTTGGTAGGAACCTTCTCCACAAGCAGACATTGGGTGACCCAGCCCTTTTCCATCAGTGGCTCTGTCATATGCTAGGCTTGATAGTCAGCTGCATCCACCAGGTAGAAGGGGAAACAGCATGGAGGAGCACTATAGGAAGTTGTAATGAACGAGACTGATGAATTTTCCTTTTTCTTCTCATTCTGTTAAGGAGATCTCAGTCACAGGGTGACAGCTCCCTATAAGGGAGGAAGGGAAATACCAGCCAGCCAGTGTTCCAATAAGAAGAGGCAGTAGATTTCAGTGAACAGGAAGCAGTCTCTGCTACAAGCACTCCACGTGATTTTATGTACAACTGGTGCCTGATTGAAAGTTCACAGTTGAAAATACAACTTTTGAGTCCAAATAATCTAAGTTCCAAACTTGGCCATTTGACAGCTATGTGGTCTTAGGCAAAGTATCTCCCTTTCTTGTGCCTTGGTTTCTTCACTTATTCATCTTTCAATAAAGATTAAAACCATCCTACATCTCAAGGATCTTGTGAGACTGAAATAAGACAATATGTTTAAAATAATTAGAGCCGTAACTGGCACTTAATAGTAACACAGATTTTATTTTAACTGTACTGTTTAGGAATCAAGGTGTTCTACTATCTGAGATAAGAACTCAGATGCATCAGTATCAGAATATATATTTTGTCCAAGCTGAATTATTAGATTGGAATGGTTTTTAAAGGTAGAATTTTAACACACTAGAAATTGTTTTCTTGCACTTATAAAGTTCCTGGGCAAGTGGGCAGCTGTCCTCCATGCAGTCATTCAGAGATCTTGTCTTCTCTCGTCTGGTGGCTCCCCCATCCCTAGGCTTTATCATCGTCTCATCCAGTGTGTAGAGATACACCAGGGAAGCCGTGCTCACTGTGGTCAAAGCTAGGAATCTGGTCCTGCAGTATTAAAATACTTGAAGCCCACTGAAAGCAAAATTGCTGTGATTAAAAAATAAAATAGACCAGGCGCAGTGGCTCACGCCTGTAATCCCAGCACTTTGAAAGGCCAAGGCAGGTGAACCACCTGAGGTCAGGAGTTTGAGACCAGCCTGGCCAACATGTTGAAACTCTGTCTCTACTAAAAATACAAAAATTGGCCAGGTGTGGTGGTGGGCGCCTGTAATCCTAGCTACTCAGGAGGCTGAGGCAGGAGAATCGCTTGAACTCGGGAAGCAGAGGCTGCAGTGAGCTGAGATCACTGTCACTGTACTCCAGCCTGGGCAACAAGAGTGAAGCTCCATCTCAATCAATCAATAAAGCAACTTCCAAAATTAAGAAATTGAAAGCATTGAGAGTTGATATCTCAAGGTGATATTTGCAATAATCTGACAAGTTTAATTCAGAGTGTATCATATATTTTTAGATTTAACTTTTCCTACTTATGAATGTTTACCCCTACACCCAAGGCGCTTCTGGAATAGACCTAAGGTATATGGTGCTAATCATTTGAAGCAAGTGAAACCATCATTGATGAGCTAGATGCTATATCCTTGAAAGGATTAAATTACAGAGTGGTTCTGAAGTCTAGACCACTGTGAAGGCACTGGCCAATCAGGGAAGTTATCTATTTGAAGGAGAAATGACCTTTGTTCGGCATTTTTCAAAGCTGAGTATTGTAGAAGTCTCTTTAAAGAAAAATAGTTTTTACTAAGCCACATGAATCTATCCATGGTTTTCTGGTCTTCAGACCCCAATTTGAGGAATACATCCCTAGTCAAAATAATTCACAGCAAAATACATCTCTGCATGCCTCATCTTCCCACTTTCTCCACCATTTTCCCCAATTTCAAACCTTACTTCCCCCACCCCTTGCCATACTCACACACTTTTAGCACTGTCCTCCCCAGTAAGCATCTCAGAACACGCTGCCTTCCCTCTGACTTTCCTGATTCCATTCAAGTTTACCCATTAGGTCTTGTTCTTGTTTAATGCTGACCATAAAGCTGGTCAGAGCCTGGCTCTCCATGGCCTCAAGTTACAATATGGTAGTCAATGTTCCGAACACAAGAACACAACCTCCTTCTGTGTTCTTGCCTTGGGCTGAACCACATATTAGGGAAGTGAGAATAAATAAATGTTTGGGGTACGCTTCATGTGCCAGATTTCATAGAATCATTTCATTTTTTTACCCTCGTGCCCTTGGGAAATCCCTTTTACTCCTATGCAAAAGGAGGATGGTGGCAATTTCCTAGGTTCAAAGAATAGTTACTCTTTAGTTCATTACTATGTTCCTGGTTCTCTGTCAGGGATTAGATGTATTATCTCATTGAACCTTCAGGTATTGCTATGAGGTGGGTTTCTAGATGAGAAAACTAAGGCCAGAAAAGGTTTTGTAAATATTTGGGCACAGTCCTCGGAGTTTTGCAGTTTTTAGGTGATATTGGCTCAGCCAATACGCTTGCTTCCTAAGGCACAGTAACAACAGGAAACTGTCAGGACTAGAGGCATATATAAAATAAATAACTGTCTCATCGTGCTCTCAGTTTAGCAGCAATTGTTTGGTGGTTCTTTGCCACATCAGCCCAGTTTACAAGTAGTCAACTAATGTAAACTTAAATTTGACCTAGTTTAATCAAACTGTGGGTTGTGGTTCAATTATTCAACAATTGATTACTAAGAATTTAAACAGTTTTAACAACCGCTATAAGTGCAGTTTTTCTTTTGTGGTCTCTCTCAGAAGCTAATGTGGCTATTTCTGACCACCGTGTATATACTGTAACTCCTCCATAATAACCTGAAAATGCAAAAGGGGCTACATTTTCACAGACACCATATTTCAAAGAGCATGAATTAAAAGAAGCACCATGGAACTGATCTTGAGATGATGTTCCAGCTAAGTCAAGCTCCAAATATCACCCTTGATTTTGCTCAATAACCTATATTGTTTACTTCCCATTTAATGAGCAAACTCAAGTGGAGACTGAACTTGGAAGTAGTGATGTCAAGAGAACCATCAGATCACAGCAGGCTAGACCAATTGGTGTCTGCTACTAGTACTATGGAGCCACAGTGAGAGGATCAGCAAGGGCCAAAATCAATAGTGTTGAGGCCTCACCGAGGCAGCCAAACCTTATGAGAGCCAAAAGTCACCCTGCTCAGCGTACAAGGCAGCAGGCACGTCTAATAGAGAAAGATTAGAGAGAACTGAGAAGCTTCTCTAGCAGATTCCAATGCTGTTGCCTTCCAGTTTCCTGCTTGGGTTTCCCAGGCCTCTTTCAGTTACCCTGGAATGTCAGAACAAGCAATCTGCTTTGAGTTTGGAAAGGTTTAATGTTCCTTTATGTGGGGGTGTTAAGTTCATCAGAAAGAAAAACGAACAGCCTGCCTCCTGCGCTCGGTAGTGTGGCATGGAAATGTAGCACATCCTACTCTGATGTTTCTTTTCTGCCTCCCTCAGCCCTAGTTGCTAGATTGCGGTTTATAGGTTGTTTTGTTTTTTCCTTCCTTTTAATTGGTTTTACTCTTCATGCCAAGTTGCTTTAATTAAGGATCTAATTTTTTCTTTTAAGTAATAAGGAAAGCTTTTATCTGTCACCTGCCAGGCCTGGAGAGATGAGTTTGCAAATGTTCCACCTTTATGTTTTTCCCCATGTGAGACTCTCTTCTATCCCACTCGCATTCAGAGGGGTTACTCTGAGTTTCGTCCATGACAGCCACTGGCTAGGAAAGGAAACAAGGACATGCAGATATGCTAGCCTCAACACAGAAATTGTTGTTGAAGGCAGGAATAGACTATGCTAGACCAGAGGAATGCTGCCTTCACTTCCTCTCCCTAAAATAAGGAGAGGGAAGGAATGAGAGGAGCATGTGCGACCAGCTTCCTTCTCCCAAACACTTTTCACAAGAAGTCATGTCAAAGCCACAGACATAACCTGGGCCAGTGGTTTGAGGGGGTGAGAACCTGGATTCCCCCAGTTGATTTAACTTGTATGAACTCAATTCAATTCAACAAGCTTAAGTTTATAGATCACTAATAATGCCTGTTATCATCACTTCACAGGCATACCATAGTTCCAGCCTGTGTGCACTTTAATTAAGGAAAGACGAGTAGTGATGCATAGAGTACAGGATGAGAAGGCCTTTGTCATCAAGTGCAGAAAAAGAACAGCATCCATTCTACAAAAACAACAACAACTTTGCTCTTTCTGTGGTATACCTCCTTATGGTTTTGTTTAGAGTTCCCTTGCGGATATAGAGGAAGCATGAAGTGGCAAAAGAGAGAGGTTAAATAGCATGGAGCAGAGAAATGAAGACAAAAGGGGAAGGAACCATCAAGGGAGCAAAGTGACAGAGCTGGGAAGACCAAGCATTGTCTAGGGCATCTCAGATCACTACAATACAGAAGCTTTAACCATTTTTGCCTGGGATTTATTTAAAAGCCTGTGAACCACTGAATATAAAATCATTATCCTATCTTATTGAATTAATTCACAGCACATATTTTTGGCACTTAGAAAAACATATCTGTCCAATTTAGATCTGAAAGTCAGGGTTTAGGATTGGGGATTTATGGGAGAACAACCCTAGCCCCACATCCTCTCAATGCATTGGTGGAGGTTGGGGCTGCAAGGTGAAGGACCACATAATAGAAGTTGCCCTGCCTTCCTCTGGCAGCAGTTACACAAAGCCAAGCAGTTGTCTTGACCTCAGGAATTCTCAGTCTTTGACAGATGAATGTGCAATATGGCACTCCAAGAAGGAGGTATAGTAGGTTACATGTCACAAATATGTTTAACCTTTGAATTCCTCCCCTTTAATTTCACCTACCAACCTATTAATACCGTCTACAGAGTCCAATTTGAAAAACACTAAATGGGATGGTTAATTTTATGTGTCCCCTTGGCTGGACCATAATGGCAGATATTTAGTCAAGCATTATTCTGGATGTTTCTGTAAAGGAGTTTTTGAGTAAGATTTGCAATTAAATCGGTGGACTTTGAGTAAAGTAGACTGCCCTCGATTTCATAGGTGGGCCTCATTCAATTGGTTAAAGCCTTAATTAGAACCAAAGGCTGATTGTCCCCAAGTAAGAAGGAATTCTGCTAGGAGATAGCTTTTTTTCCCCCATAGGTTATTGGGGTACAGGTGGTGTTTGTTTACATGAGTAAGTTCTTTAGTGGTGATTTGTGAGATTTTGGTGCACCCATCACCCGAGCAGTAGACACTGCACCATATTTGTAGTCTTTTATCCCTCGTCCCCTCCCATTCTTCCTCCCAAGTCCCCAGAGTCCACTGTATCATTCTTATGCCTTTGCACCCTCATAGCTTAGCTCCCATATAGCAGTGAGAACATATGATGTCTGGTTTTCTATTTCTCAGTTACTTCACTTAGAATAATAGTCTCCAATCCCACGCAGGTCACTGTGACTGTTATTAATTCATTCCTTTTAATGGCTGAGTAGCATTCCATCATATATACACACCATGGTTTCTTTATCCACTTGTTGACTGATGGGCATTCGGGTGGGTTCCATGATTTTGTAATTACGCGTTGTGCTGCTATAACCATGCGTGTGCAAGTATCTTTTTCGTATAATGACTTCTCTTCCTCTGGGTAAATTCCTACTAGTGGGATTGCTAGATCAAATGGTAGTTTTACTTTTAGTTCTTTAAGGAATCTCCACACTGTTTACCATAGTGACTGTACTAGTTTACATTCCCACCAGCAGTGTAGAAGTGTTCCCTGATCACTACATTTATGCCAACATCTACTGGTTTTTAATGTTTTTTTTAATTATGGCTATTCTTGGAGGGATAAGATGATATCATATTGTGGTTTTGATATTGCATTTCCCTGATCATTAATGATGTTGACAGTTTTTTCATATGTTTTTTGGCCATTTGTATATCTTCTTTTGAGAATTGAGCAGATGGCTTTTGAACTTCATTTACAACATCAGCTCTTCCTGGTTTGCCAGCAGAATGCCTTTGGACTTGAACTGCAACTGTTTCCTGAGTCTTCAGTCTGCCAATCTTCTCCATTAGATTTTGAACTTGCCAAGCCTTCACAATCAAATACACCAGTTCCTTAAAATAAATATCTTACACACACACACACACACACACACACCCCCTATTGGTTCCATTTCTTTGCAGAACCCTAATACATTAAGTTAATGTAAATTGGGAAAATAGAATGGAGTCTATTTTCAGATGGTCAGATTAATTGTAATTCTTGGTGAAAAGAGCAATGCACATTTCTAATGTGCTATACAAACAGATTTTGAGATAAAGAGCAATTAAAAACCTAGGCACCAAGATCAAATATAAAACATGTCAGAACAAACACAATTTCTGAGAAAAGCAAAAGCACCTGCAGAAGAAGGAATGGCTCAAAACACCAATCAAAAACACAGTAAGACCTTGTACTGAGGTCTTATCTAAGGCAAGCCAGATGGACAAAAGCTTTTAGCTGACAATGCAGGCAGGGACTTGAACTCAGGGCTGGATTATGGGTTTCATATTCTAAAAGTAAGGCCACAGAAATAGGGATGTGGGGTCATGTGCTTCTCCATGATAAAGGCATTGCCATAGGAAAGCTGCAAACAAGCCACCCCTAAAGGATAGAGTCCATGTAAGGTTTGGAAGGGAAGGGCCGAGACAAGATCCCAGGACACTTTCTGATCTTTTCACCCAGGGTGAGATAAGATGTCAGGAGCAAGCAGTCCCACCCCTCTGGCAGAGGCTTCACCTTCTCATCTCCTCACATCATGTGCTACTTTGAAGTCTCTAAAGTCCTTGCAGCTTCTACTAGAGATTTCCAGTTCCCAAGTATCCCAAACATTGCAATTTTCCTTAACTGTGCTTATGATCTACCCACTACCTCGTATATTGACTACATTTATTTGATTTTAATACTATATAGTTTCACAAAAATACTTGATGGTTATAGTAAAAACAAAAAGACATATAGAAGAGTCAAGACCAAAATCAACAAATAAAGGGGAAAGGAAAGGTCTTAAGAACAAAGCAATAGAAAGATCAGCTGAGTCTGAAATTCAACAAATGTTGACTGTAAATGTCTTTCCAAATCTAACTTGCCCACTAACATAGCATGGTGGTTAAGAGGGCTGCCACTTACTATCTACGACCTGAGGCCAAGTTGTTTCATTGCTTAGTGCCTCCACTTTCCTATATGAAAACTAGAGATAGGAAAAAAAAAAAAAAAACCCTTTCCAGAAACTGACACAACTTCAAATTATCTATCTCTCTCATTCCTAACCTAGTAAAAGTTCTTGAAAGAGAAGTCCAAGAGAGGGGAAAGAAACTAATCTTTATTGTGTACCTGCTATATATTAACTCTATAAATTACGTCATTTAGTCATCATAAACTTGTGAGAAAACATTTTTATCAATTATATAGACAAAATGGAGTCTTAGAGGCTCTAAAGCTTAGTTCAGAAGCTGAAAGTGACCTAAGATCTCCTCTCTCGTGACGCATACCATGGAGTGACGCTCCTCAAAGTGGGACTCCTGGGTTCCCTACCTCAGAATCACTCAAAACCAATCACTTGTTAAAACCAGTGATTCCTAGGCCCTCACCCAGGCCTATTTAATTACAATTGCTTGATGGTAGTGGTTTTAATAAGCCACCCACCACCATGATTCCCCTGCACACTCAAGAGCAGTTGGCTCAGTGGTTAGGAGCGTGGACTCTGAAGGTGGGCCTGGGCCTGGTGTCGCTATGTTTGAGGTATGTGACGTTGGGCACATTACTCAACCTCTCTGAGACTCTCTACTTCATTCCAAATATGGAGATTACAGAACATCCTACATATGGTTGCTGCAGTGATGAAATAATGGATATCAGGTGCCAATTTCAGAGTCTGGCACATAGTAACTATGATCATTTGCTTCACTTGAGAATAACTTAATTTCCTCTTTGCTTTCTCATTCAACTTCACAGTTCACTGTGTTTGCTTTTTTCTCCACTATTTAAGTGAAATCAGCTGAGCAAATATGACCTCCTTGCCAAATCCAATCGCCTCTTTTTCATGTAGTTTTGTATCTACTCTGTCCATTACCTATTCATTAGAACCATGTTGTGCCTCTGCTCTGGGCCATGCCCTGGGCTAGGATAAGGAATACCATGGTGAATGCAGCAGGCATAACCCCTATCCTCATGGAACTTTCGAGCTTGTGTTAGGATCATGGATCTCAATAAGTAACCACATATAAGCATAACAAGTTTTGCTATGGAAGAAAAGAACAGAGTGCCCCACAAGCAAATGACAGAAAGGACCTTTTGTTAAAGAGGATCAGGGAAGGTCTGAGACCTGAGAAAGAGCCAAGTATGAAAAAAGTCATTCACACAGAAGGAACAGCAGCAGGTAGGAAGACCCTCAGGTGGAAAAGAGCTTGTCACATTGGAGGAAGAGAAAGAACATCCATATGGCAGGACAAGAGGAAGGGTGTTATGAAATGAACCCATAAATGGGCGTGGGCTTAGCTGTGCAGAGCCTTGTAAACCACAGTGAAGGTTTGGATTGAATTCCAAGGGCAACTGGAAGGCCATGGGAAGACTTTGAGCCAGAGTATGATCCCATCATTGTAGCAGTGATTTGGAGAAAGGGTTAGAAGGGGGTTAGAAGGGAAGCTGAGAGATCATCTGGTTTGCAGAGACTTGGATTTGAGTACTGGAAGCTGAGATGGGAAGAAGTGAGAGCATTGGAGATACCTTTCTGGTGGAGAATTGAAAAAATTTGAAGGTGAACTGGATGTAGAAGATAAAGAAGGAAGAGGTGCCAGGAATTACTCTCAGGGCTCAGTTTTGAACAACGAGCTCTCTAGCACTTAGTGGAGCCATTTACCAAGGGGAGGCACTAAATCCCTCTCAGGGGAATATAATCTTTACATTTCTAGAAATCTCCCAAATGACTCTGATGGCTAACCCTAGTTGAGAAGGCTCAATATAGAGAGGTGGCATAGAGAATCATGGTTAAATTTAATGACTAGTCATTGTATCTTTCTTTGGAGGTGGATTGTCTTGTTCAAACCTAGTGACGAACTGCCTATATCACTGGGAAAGTTAGTTTCATTGTCTATAAAATGGAAATAACTGGCTTATATGGCTACCATAAGGTGGTAATCTTATAAAACATTTGGAATACTTCCAAGCCACTATTTTCAGATCATTCACTTAAATAAGCCAGGTGTTTTCACATCTGTAAGCTTTAGCTCATTCCCTACCTTTTGCTTGATGCGTTCATCTCCCCTTGTTCTATGTGATAATTTTCTATTTCTTATCCAGAGATAGCTTTTCTCTGACTGGTACCTCAAACCACCACCTGCCCTAACCAGTCATCTGGGCCATTTCTCCTGCTTGCATGGGCTCACAGTTCTCTATGCATTCTTCCACTATAGAACTTAACGCATGGGTTAGAGTTATTTATTTATTTGTTTGTTTGTTTTTGGTCTCCTGGACAAGACTTAGAATTTTGGGGAGATGCTAACCTTGCCTTATACAAAGTTATATCCACGGAACCTAGTCTGTTGCCATAGCTTGAGGCCCAGAATGAATTTGATAGATTTAATTGAATTTAACTAAATTAAAAGCATGATACCCTCAGGGAACTCATCTCACAATCTAAGCCTCTTGCTTAATTAAAGTAGCCTATGAATGCAGACACAGCAAGCTACAGCCAGCATATAGAAAACATTCACCCTACATGGCTATTTAAGCCCAAACTTAAGCCTAAACCAGTCATGCCAGACATAACACCTTTCTTATCTGTCTCTCACCTCTGCTTTGCTCTTCCTGAGCAATGTGGGGCCTATGCCTTTCTGAGGAACAGAGGAAGGAGGAAGGTGGGGTGGGGAGGAAGAAATACTCCTACAACTTTGCAAAACCTTCCTTCACCCCTCAATGGGTGCTGTATTAATCGGCATGCTCAGGCTGGTTTGAATCCTTTCTAACCAGGTGTCTTTGTGCCAAAGGTCCAAACACCATTAGGCAAACCCCAGTAATGTTACAAGCACAGTGAACTTTCCCAGAGCAACTTTTGTAAGAGGATCCACGGTTTTTACCATGCCTTTGTACGGAAGCAGAGTTTGAACTCTCTCATACTAATTCTTGTGGAGACTTCAACCTCCATAAAGTGTGCAGGAGGTACTGGTCATACATTTTAAACTAAAATAATTTGATTAAGGGCTTGGGTCTCTGAGAGAAAAGTTGAAGAGGACTCTTCACTCTATTCTTTAATCTCAAGGCAAATGGACACAGCAGGAGGTAGCCTGACATGTGCAAATGGAAACCTTTAGAGCCAAACAGATCTGGGTTTAAATCCTGACTCATTTCCTCTTTAGTTCTGTACTTATTAAAGTTAATAATGTGACAGTGATGATAATCGCTAACACTTAGATGTGCTTACTATACATCAGGCTCTGTTCTAAGCGCTTTGCATGTATCAACTTATCGAAGATACTACCATCATATTTTATAGCCAAGGAATCTTAGGCACAGAAAGGTTTTGTAATGGATACAGGTTACTGAAGAGCTGAGCAGGAATTCAAACCCAGGGAGCTGGGCTGCAGACATCCATGCTAGTATCCAGTGTTTCCCTGCCTCCCATGTGCCTCTGGAGCACAGGGTTTGGCTTTCAGAATCTGAGTTTCCTTCCCTGTAAAGTGCAATGATGAGGCCAACCTTGGTGAGATAATGTACGTAGAACCCTAGACACCAGAGGGGCACCCATACTAGAGTAGGTGCCTCTAATTTCAACTTGTATACCCACAATGTCCTATTAGATTTCTAACTAAACTCTAATTAAATTCTGAGGTATCTAGAGTGCCCAAGAACAGCAAATGTGTGGGTGGACTGAACAAATTGGAGGCTTTAAAATTTTTTGTTTAGAACCTTCCATGGATCCAGAAGGCAGTCATAGTCTGTGATTCCCACTAACTCAATGTTTCTGAATTACCTATGGCTTTTGTTGCAGGCTAGAAACCCACCAACTGCTAACAACCAGATGGAGGGTAAGCCAAAAGCTATGAGAGCCTAGAAGGAGAACAATTATTTAGAGCAGCTGGGAAGGTCTTTGAAGGGTCTTCAGAAAATGGTCCAAAAGAAAAGAGGAAAAGTCATTCTACTGAGAGGAGTTTGTGTAATCAAAGCAACCGAGCCCTAAGAACTCACACAAGATAAGAAAAGGGTGAAGGATGCTTGGAAAGCTGGACTAGGAAAAGGCTGTGAAGGGCCCTGAATGTCACATGTCACATGTTGCCTACAGCATGCAGAATCAAAACATGAATCATGTCTTGAATCATGACATATGAATCATGACACATGTCACATGCCATAGGCAGCCATCAAGAGTATTTGAAAGGAAAGTGTATAATCAGGCCTGTGCTTTAATAAGATAATTTATAGAATATTCAGTGTGGATTAAAATGGAGAACACAGATACTAGTTTTGACATCGACAGTATAGGAAACCATTTGGGTTTCTCATACACCAAAATATTAAAACATACATCCAAACACAACAATACATTAAAATCTTCAGAGAGAAGAGGCAAAAGTTATTTGTCACTGGACTAAAAGTGGAAATAAATGTTTACAACCTCTAAGGTAGACTAGAGGAGTTGTTAGCAAAACTGCCACATGAAATTTCAGATATACAAAGACATGCAATTGGAGATTTATGCACATATTTCCACAAGAGAATAGAGTCTGGGCAGAGTGATTGAAGTAAAAAATGTGTTCAAAGCTTAGGAAGTGACTTGCTTTTCAAAAAGAAAAGCCAACAGCGTTTTCTTTGAATCAACTCTAATATTCCCTTAAAGAGAAGTTGATAGTGTTGTAGAAAACTCACCTATTGCAGTGACAACAAAAAGAGCAACCCAATATGAGTAAACTGGTATTACGATTAAAGGGACAAGTAACTGCACTTTTGACACATACCCTCTAAAAGGTTGGGTGGGAGTGTTTCAAAGAATCTAGTCTGAGTAATAGAAAAGAGTATACCACTTCCCCTTCACACACTTTCGAGCATGGGGGAACTTGGGGCTGGGTGATTGACTGCAGTTGTCCACATGGGACATTCTCTCACCATACACCATTTCTTTGGGATGTCTCCCAAAATTCGTCTTCTAAGTGACACATCCCTTTATTGATCATCTTTCCCCATACTGATCTTCCTCAGCAATCATGTGAGTTATTAGTCTAAGTATTTGTTTTTCTCAAATATGGTCTTTTAAACACTCCTTAAATATTTTGTGTAAATATAGATTGTTTTCCCAATTTAACTGGAAGCATTTTCCAAAATGGGAATCTGTGTGTATATTTCTGTAATTTTTTCATCATGCCTCATGTGGTATATAAAAATCAACAGAAATAAAACAACAACAGTAATAATACCTAAGACTTTTTGAATGCTAACCATATATTCAGCAGTATTTCAATACCTTTACATGTATCAACTGATTTGATTATTACAACAACTGTATGAAGTAGATACATTGTTGTCATCAGTTTATACTTGAGGACTGAGTTATGGGGAGGTTAATTATCTTTACCATAGTCACAGAGTCATTAAGTGTATGATCTCAGACAGTCTGACATCTGAGCTATGCTTCACTGTACCTGTTAAGATACTCTTTTTCTTGAATTCAAATTCTAAAAGGAAAGCAGAGTTGAAATTTATAAATTCAATGCTATCCCCATCAAGCTCCAATGACTTTCCTCACACAATTGGAAAAAAACACCTTAAACTTCATATGGAACCAAAAAAGAGCCCACATAGCCAATACAAACCTAAGTGGAAAAAAAAAAAAGCTTGAGGCATCATGCTACCTGACTTCAAACTATATTACAAGACTATTGTAATTAAAACAGCATGGTACTGGTACCAAAACAGAGATATAGATCAATGGAACAGAACAGAGGTCTCAGAAAGAACTCCACACAACTACAACCATCTAATCTTTGACAAACCTGACAAAAACAAGCAATGGGGAAAGGATTCCCTATTTAATAAATGGTGTTGGGAAAACTGGCTAGCCATATGCAGAAAGCTGAAACTGGATCTCTTCCTTACACCTTATACAAAAAATAACTCTAGATGGATTGAAGATTTAAACATGAGGTCTAACACCATAAAAACTCTAGAAGAAAACCTAGGCAATACCATTCAGGACACAGGCATAGGGAAGGACTTCATGACTAAAATACCAAAGCAATGGCAACAAAATCAAAATAGACAAAAAGGGATCTAATTAAACTTAAGAGCTTCGGCACAGCAAAAGAATCTATCAGTAGAGGGAACTGGCAACCAACAGAATGGGGAAAAAATGTTTGCATTCTACCCATCTGACCAAGGGCTAATATCCAGAATCTATGGAGAACTAAAACAATTTACAAGAAAAAAACAACGCCATCAAAAAGTGGGTGAAGGATATGAAGAGACACTTCTCAAAAGAAGGCATTTATGCAGCCAACAAGCATATGAAAAAAGTTCATCATCACTGGTCATTAGAGAAATGCAAATCAAAACCACATAGAGATACCACCTCACGCCAGTTAGAATGGCGATCATTAAAAACTCAGGAGACAACAGATGCTGGAGAGGATGTGGAGAAATAGGAACCAACCCAAATGCCCTAAAACTGGATAAAGAAAATGTGGCACATATACACCATGGAATATTATGCAGCCATAAAAAATGATGAGTTCATGTTCTTTGCAGGGACATGGATGAAGCTGGAAACCATCATTCTCAGCCAGCTGACACAAGAACAGAAAACCAAACACTGCATGTTCTCACTCATAAGTGGGTGTTGAACAATGAGATCACATGGACACAGGGAGGAGAACATCACACACTGGGCCACTTGGGGGGTGAGGGGACTAGGGAAGAAATAGCAGGGGGTGGAGGGATTGGGGAAGGATAACATTAGGAGAAATTCCTAATGTAGGTGACTGGCAGATGAATACAGCAAACCACTGTGGCATGTGTATACCTGTGTAACAATCCTACATAATCTGCACATGTACCCCAGAACTTAAAATATAATAAAAAGAAAAGAAAAAACTGCAAAAAAAAAAAAAGAAAAGAAAATGTGGCATATATATACCATGGAATACTATGCAGCCATAAAAAAGGATGAGTTCGTGTCCTTTGCAAGGACATGGATGAAACTGGAAACCATCATTCTCAGCAAACTGACTGAACAGAAAACCAAACATCACATGTTCTCACTCATAAGTAGGTGTTGAACAATGAGAACACATGGACACAGGGAGGGGAACATGACACAGTGGGGCCTATGGATGGGAGTCTGGAAGAGGAATAGCAGGGTATAGGGGGATTGGGGAGGGATAACATTAAGAGAAATACCTAATGTAGATGATGGGGCAATGGATGCAGCAAACCACCACCATGGCACATGTATACCTATGTAACAAACCTGCATGATCTGCACATGTGTAGGGTCCAGCCCTAAAGGGTCCTGTGAGCCCCTCCCGGCTGGTGTGGAAACAAGAAATTGTAGAAATAAAAGACACAAGACACAGAGATAGAGAAAAGAGAGTCTGGGCCCTGGGGTCCACCGCTATCCAAATCTCGGAGACCAGCAGTGGCCCCGAATGCCTGGACGCCCTCACTTTTATTGAGTTGCAAATCTGGGGCAGGGTAGGTAGGGCGACTGGGGTCAGGGTAGATAGGGCGTGGCAGGGGTCAAGTACAGCACTTGTCATTCAGGTAGGGATTCAGGAATTTCCGGCACCCGACGTGAGGTAAGGAGCATAAATGCATCAGCACTTTTTCCATACTTATCAAGAAAGAACAAAAACATTAAGATTTATATTACTATTACTGATTATCTTTTCTAAGAAAAATGGAACCAGGTGCAGAAGCAGAGCATGAGAGTAGACATGGAACGTGACCACTGAAGCACAGCATCACATAGAGACAGTTAAGCCCCCGGATGTCTGCAGGCCTGCCTGACAGCTGTCAGACCTTACCACAAGAGCTTGGAGAAGCGGAGTTTTCTCTTAACTCCTCTGGGGAAGGAGATGTCTCAGCTATTTTGGACGTCTCCTTTCCTAGCTGGCTAAACAGCAGGTGCTTTCCCAGTGCTGGCATTGCCGCACAGCCAAGGTGCCCTCCAGCAGCCCTTATGCGGGCTTGACAGAGGGCTTGAAGTGTCTTGCCTTAGTGTCATTTATTTCACAGTGTTACCCCAGGTTCATGCTTCCAACCTGAGAGGCATTAGTAAAAGAATTAAGATCACCTATGAATAAGTAAGATCACATATGAATAACTAATAACTACTACAGTTATATTTCTAGTTACTTTCTTCTTCATTATTTATATGGAAATAGGCTGAGGCTTTTTGCTCCTGCCTTGGCACTTATGGGATCTCCCCCCTACACACATGTACCCCAGAACTTAAAGTATACTAAATAAAATTTTTTAATAAAAAATTTTAAAAAATAAGTTCACACATTAAAAAAAGAAAAGAAAAGAAAATCAGAGGCCCTAGTTAATCAAGGAAAGTTTTGCTTTAAAAACATTAAGAAACAATCTTCCTAAGGTCTCTGCAAGATTTTGTGGCCCATCACAGAACAGGGTGATCTTTGACTTCTACACCAAGGAAAATGTGGCTTTTGGATTCTTGGACAAAACCTACTGCATGGCCTCTATCTTCATGTGCCCTTGCTGGGATCTGAAGATGAATGTGAATAAAGTAGATACAGTGGAAGTGAGTAGAAGAAACATCCTGAACAAAAAACACTTGGTCCCCTTGGCCAGCTACCCATATTCTCATCAAGGGAGAATTTGACCATAGGTAATATCATATCAGAGTGCAAACTCTGGACCAACTTTACTCATTCCTACCTTTAACACACACATAGCATAATATGTACAATTCTTATTCTGGGCATAGTTGAGGGTAGGAAGGTTTTTATACATTTGAGATGCTATTTGGTGAACATATGGTAACAACACAAGAAATGTGCCATCAGACTACTGTTCGACAGTTTACAAAGATGGCCACAACAATTCTTATGATTCTTTTGCACATGTCTCTTTGCCATGCAACATTGTCACCCCTTCCCATCAAGATATAGAGTCTATTCCTTTTTCCCTTTAATTTAGTCTGGATCTGTGACTTGCCTAAAACAAAGAGAAGGCTGCAGAAGGGACATCATATGACTCAGAGTCTCAGCAGCAAAAGGCCTTTCAGCTTCTGAAAAGCTGTTGTTGCTGTGAGGTAGGAAGCCTGGCCAGTTTCCATGAGAATGGGATACCACACCTGGTCAACAGGGAGAGCCAGCCTTCAGCCATGTGAGTGAGATCATCCAGCCTCAGTTAAGCTGCCAGATGACTGAAGCCAGATAAGTGACCCCAGGCAAGAACAGCAAAAGAACCAACTGGCTGAGCCCAGCCCAAATTGCTAAGGCATAGCATAGCAATTTAGGAAAAGATAAATTCTTGTGTTTTAAATTAGGATTTGTTATGGTAAAATAGATAACTGATAAAACTCCAAATACTAATTGAGACAAGAAAATCAACATCTTTTATATTACCATGATACTAACTATTTTCTTAATAGTCATCATTAAAGCTTTATATGTCTAACTGCCCTTCCTCTACTATGAGGACTACTGTGCTGGTGCATTTACATGCATGCATACACACAAAGACACATTCTCCAGTTTCCCAACTAGTTACTCATATACTCTTTTGGGCTTTCATTTCTAAAGATTGCTATGTTTCCAGCTCAGTCCATTTAACTAGCTTCATTCCCATATATCCAGCTCTTCCTGTCTGTGAAGAGTAGCTTACCATTACTTACTATGTGCCAGGAATTGTTTCTCAGTATCACTTTATCAGGCAGATGACCATGACTCTGCTCATTTTATATACAAGATAACTGAGGTTCAGTAGATGGCCATTCTACCAATTTCATATTCCCTCATTTAAGTCAGCCTGCAAGAGGTTTTAAAGCAAATGACTATCTCTACCTTTCTTAAAATATGTCCTTCACTTGGTTTCCAACCATCACACTTTCCTGGTTTTCCTCTAACCTTCATTTCTCAGTCCCTTTGATGACTTTTCTTCAAGCTCATTTAATGTTAGAATGCCCTAAGTTTTTACATTTGACCCTATTATTTTCTCTATCAATAACTACTGGACAGGTGACTTCACCTAGCCAATCATGACATTCAGAATCAATTGCAAAATACAGATAGGAGTCAAAGGAAGAGAAAAATATGTTACCCTTCTTACTTATTTTTAAAATAGTTATATTGGAAAATATTGAGACACCTACTAACCCATACAAACACAAGAACATCTGGGCAACCACAGGCCTCCTCCAGTGCAAATTAGTGTGTGAAAAACTCACAGCATGGAGGGTTAAAAAATGTATATTCTCTGAAGGCAGATATGCCCTTCCAGATACAAGAAAGTGAATGAACCGTTAATACGGAGTTCTTTCTCCCAAGCTGACCAATCAGTTTTGTTGATTCATCTCCCCTAGGAAAGAGTCACTCTTGAGAAGTCACAATCATAACACTGATGGAGGTCCCCTATAGAAACGTAAATATTTGGAAATACGTGTTTCCCCTCTAACAAATATTGTCCTTATCCTGTGACTTTCCATTATGTCTCCAGTCTCAATATCTTCCCTGAGACTCAGAATTATACGTACACCTGTCTATTCAGTCTCTGCTTGAAAGCCTAAACAGCATTTCAAACTCAACATGTCAAAGAGGGTAATTTTCTGTCTTTCTTTTTTTTTTTTTAACTATCTCTTTACTCCTGTTTAGTTTTGTAGGGTTGCCATAACAAAATAAGGTTGTGAAGCTTAAACAGCAGAATTTTTATCCTCTCACAGTTCTAGAGGCTAGGAGTCCAAGATCAAGGAGCCAGCAGCGTTGGCTTCTCCTGGTATCTTTCTCCTTGGATACCTTCTCACTATGTCCTCGCATGGCCTTTTCTCTGCACACACACATCTCTGGTGTCTCTCCCTTCTTATAAGGAATCAACCACATTGAATTAGAGACCCACCCTTATGATCTCATTCAACTTTAATTACCTCCTTAATAGCCCCTATCTCCAAATATAGTCACATTAGAGGTTAGAGCTTCAATACAGGAATTTTAGGCGTAGGGCATAATTCAGTTCCTAAAAACCCCTCTCACAATCTTCCCTATTTTAGGAAATGGCACCTCCATTGACTAATTGCTTAGGCTAAACTTTAGGAATCATCTAAGATTCCTCTTCCCCCCATCAAGTCCATTAGGAAGTTACATGGGAGATGGTGGGATAATTCCTCTTCCCCCCGTCCAGTCCATTAGGAAGTTACGTGGGAGATGGTGGGATAATTCCATATCCCACCATCTCCACATGGACTCCAGGTTTTGCCATCTTGTTCTGCCTGCTGTACTGCAATAGTCTCCTAACTGGTTATACTGGTTCCTTTCCTGCCCTGCTACAGTCTATTTCTCATACATCCACCAGAGTCATCCTGAAAGTAAATCAGATACCATTGCTCCCCTATTTTGCATTCTCTAGTGACTTCTCATTACACTTAGAATAAAACCCAACTCCAGTTTATAACCCATTTTCATCCACCCTTGCCCACCTCACCATCCTTAGTACCTATCACTCTTCCCCATCATTCACTCAACTCCAGTCACTTTGGCCACCTTGACATTCTTCAAGCATGCAAAGTTCATTTCTGTGTCACAACCATTGCATGTGTTCATCCTTGTCCATCCACCTAAAACTCTCTGGAATCGTCTCCCCACTTTTCATTTTACTGATATCTCTACTCAAATAAAACTTTCTTAATAGAGCTTTCCTAACTGTGTTTTAAATATACCTCATGACTTTCAACTCCTTTACCCTCCTTTATTTACCTCAATGCATTTACAACTGCTTGAAATTACATTGTATTTTTATTTGATTGTTTATTGTCTAGTCTTCTCCACTAGGTTATAAGCATCCCGAGGCTTTTTGTTTATTGCTATACCTGCAGCACTGAGAAAGGTCCTTGAAACAAACTAGACCTAGACCCTCAACATATATACACTGAATGAAAATAATCTATGCAATCTAAATCATTCTGATTTGGAAATCTGATCATGCTGCTTCTTGTCTGAAGCCCTCCAGTGGTTTCTCATTGCTCTGTGGATAGACTCAAAGCATTTAACATCATGTACAAGACCTTCCTGCTTTTCAGTTTTACCTCTAGCTACTCCCACCATGCAGCTGGATCTCCAGCCCTCCCTAACCTTTATGAAGACTAGAACTGTGGTGCTTCATCTTGTATCCCTGGATTCTAGCACAATGCCTGGCACAAAATGATGACAAAGCAGCTGGCATTAAGTGGCAGGAATTATGCTATAAAACAGAGAGTGTACAGAGTCTTGATTTTACATTTCTTTAGCTGGTTACTATGTTGACAAAATGGTGACAATAAAATCAGCCCTAGCTATTTCTCACAGGTGATTTAAAAATCAAATTTATATAAGAAATATTTATGGAGCACCTACTATGTGCTGGACATGTCCTATGTGCTGAGGGTACATTAATGAGTGAAATAGACAATGATTTCTGCGTTCATGGAATATATGTTCTAGTAAGTAAAAGACTACACATACACACACACACACACACACACACACACACACACAGGTAATAAGGGAAATAGAACTAATTCAGGGAAGGAGACTGGGGAGTGCCTGGTGCAGTGCATATGCACATTTTATACTCAGGGGTCATGTTAGGCCTCATAGAGATGACAACATTTGAATAGAGACTCAAAGGGATTGAGGGAATGAACCATGTAGACATTTGGGGAAACAATATTCCAGTCAGAGAGAACAACAAATGCAAAAGCTCTGAGGCAAGAACACGTCTATAGTGTTCAAGATCGTATATTCCAGGCCATAAAATAAATCTCAATAAAGTTAAAAGAATTCACACAGTATAAAGTGTGCCCTCAGATCACAACAGAATTAAATGAAGCTCAATTTAATAAATAAAAATAAACAGAAAGCATCTCTGGATAATCCTCAGATATTTGGAAACTAAATAATACACCTCTGAACACTTCATGAATCACAGAATAAATCAACAGAGAATGAATGGAATGAAATTGAAAACAGAAAATACTGAAATTTAGAAGATACATCTAAATTTATGAAACTAAAACACCCATATCAAAAAGCAGAAAGGTTTGAAATTAACAACCTCAGCTTCTGCTTTAAGAAATTAGAAAAAGAACAGAAAATAAAACCCAACCCAAGGAGAAGAAAGAAAATGATAAAGATCAGAGTGGGAAACAATGAAATAGAAAACAGAAAATGATAGAGAAAATCAATAAAATTAAAAACTTGTTGAGAAAATCAAAACTGATACACGTTTCGTAAGACAGATCAGAAAAAGAGAAACAGAAGACACCAAGTACCTGTATCAGGAATGAGAGAAGTGACAGTACAGATCTGACCAATAAAGGAAAATAAAGAAATATTAAGAACAACTTTATGCCAATAAACATGACAACTTTGATGAAAATGTACACATATCTTGAATAGTATAAGCTATCGATATGGCATTTGACCCACGTCCCCAGTCCCCATCCAAATCTCAAGTTCAACTGTAATCTCCAATGTTGGAGGAAGGGCCTGGTGGGAGGTGATTGGATCATGGGGGTGGGTCCTTCATGGACCCACCTTTTAGTGCTGTTCTTGTGACAGTGAGTGAGTTCCCATGAGTTCTGGTTGTTCAAAAGCGTGTAGCACCTCCCACTTCATTATGTCTTGCTGCTCCAGTCGTGTGGCCTGCCTTGCTCCCTCTTCACCTTCCACCATGATTCTGTTTCCTGAGGACTCCCCAGAAGCTGAGCAGTTGCCAGTGCCATAACTCCAGGACAGCCTGTGGAACTGTGAGCCAATCAAACCTTTTATTTATTTTATTTATTTTTAAAATTTTTAAATTTATTTATAAATTACCCAGTCTCAGGTTTTCCTTTCTAGCAATGTGAGAACTGACTAATACAGCTATCGTAGTGCATTCAAGAAGGAACAAACAGATACTAATAGCCCTGCACCTATTAAGAAAATTAAGTTTATTTTTTAAATTCAATTTATAAAGAAGTATATGAGTGAAAATGCTTTTCATGAAGTAAATCCTAGGCCCGAATTATTTCATCAATGAATGCTAAAAAACACTTAAGCCATGATATAATACTCATTCTATGTGAACTCTTCTAGGAAATTGAAGAGGAGTGAATACTCAGACCACAGGGCAATCAAATTAGAACTCAGAATTCAGAAACTAACTCAGAACCACACAGCTTCATGGAAACTGAACAACTGGCTCTTGAATGTTGACTGGATAAACAATGAAATGAAGGCAGAAATAAAGATGTTTTTCGAAACCAACAAGAATGAAGACATAACATACCACAATCTCTGGGAAACATTTAAAGCAGTGTCTAGAGGAAAATATATAGCAATAAATGCCAATATGAGAAGCAAGGAAAGATCTAAAATTGACACCCTATCATCAAAATTGAAAGAGCTAGAGGAGCAAGATAAAAAAAAACTCAAAAGCTAGCAGACGACAAGAAATAATTAAGATCAGAGCAGAACTGAAGGAGATAGAGACACAAAAAACCCTTCAAAAAAACCAATAAATCCAGGAGCTGGTTTTTTGAAAAGATCAACAAAATAGACAGACCATTAGCCAGATTAATAAAAAAGAAAAGAGAGAATAATCAGATAGATGCAATAAAAAATGGTAAAGGGGATATCACCACAGATTCCACAGAAATACAAACCGCCACCAGAGATTACTACAAACAACTCTATGCACATAAACCAGTAAACCTGGAGGAAATGGATAAATTCCTGGACACTTGCATCCTCCCAAGCCTAAACCAGGAAGAAGTCAAAACCCTGAATGGACCAAGAGCAAGGGCTGAAGTTGAGGCAGCAATTAATAGCCTACCCACCAAAAAAAGCCCAGATCCAGATGAGTTCACAGCCGAATTCTACCAGACATACAAAGAGGAGCTGGTACCACTCCTTCTGAAACTATTCCAAACAATCCAAAAAGAGGGAATATTTCCCAACTCTTTCCATGACACTAGCATTACTCTGATACCAAAATCAAAGACATTATAAG